>JAQGBR010000892.1:0-10529 GCA_034698525.1 Achipteria nitens | reverse complement strand
CTATTGATAAGAGTTTCCATCGATTTTAAGGACTACTTTTAAAATATCCATAAATACTTGAAAATAAGATTTAAATTTTGAGTTTAGAGTAAACAACAAAAAAGAAGAAAATATTAGTAAATAATACTAAGAATACTAAAAGATTTGTATTTAAATATTAAAACAAATTCAATGTACTGTTCGATAGATATTCCAAAAAACCTGATTTAAATAGTATTCATATAATTTAGAGTAATTTTCCAAACAATAAAACACATTAAATATTCAGCAAATTTATTCAGATGATAGAGAATCAGTTAAGTCTCTCATCCGAAAAGAGTAAATCTCATAAATAACACGACATTTCATTTCCGGGCGAAACAACTCATTAAAAACTAAAAGGTATACAAAAGTTATCAAATTATAAATAATTAGGAAACAATGCTCTCAAAACTCTTAGACTCCAAACAAAAAGTATATTTCAGGGAAAAAAAATTTCTCGAAGAAAATGACAAACAAATGAGTTGTCATAAGAGAGCAAAGAATTAATTTGAGAAAAAGAGTGTATTTTGATTATGGATTGTAAGGCATGCGTAACAATAAGTGCACTTAACATAAGTTCATTATCTCCGATAGACTCAACTATACTATGAATCTATGATTTGTGCGCTATTTCTCGTCAATTGTCTCATTTTCTTCAAAAAAGTGGAACCTCTAAACTCAAAGATCCGTCATTTTTACATAAAAATCATTATCTCTTTAAGTAATCAATTCTTTTTAAAAAATCGGTTTTAAATTATAGTAGACTTTGAGATGACTCTACTTATATCTCTAAGTGATGGCGAAAAACTAAAATTTTTGAGTCGGTCGTGTGTGGAGCCGATCAGTCGATTGTTAAAAAATAATAGATAACCACTGCTTTTGTTATCAAAAGTAATGTCTAACTGTAAAGAATGGAAAACTGTATTTCAATGAGTAATTCATTGGAATTTAACATAAAATCAAAGATAATCTAAACTCATATTAATTGTGATAATAATATATTTGTTTAAAGAGTTGATTAAATGACAATAATATTGGAAACACTACTTTCAGTTGCATTAAAGGTAATGTGAAGGAGAGAACAGTGCAGAGCAGGTGGGAAACGGCATTCATTTTTAGAAGTCTTAGCCTAACAGATACATTAGGGGTAGCGTTGAGAAAGGAGACTATCCCTGCGATCCCTTCTCTATCCCTACTATCCCTAACCTGTCAGACAATGAAAATTGAAGGGAAACGGGATGGAATCTAATATGCTATATATGTGCTGCACTCTCCGCATCCTACACATAAAGCTGTTGGGGACGGGATGTTATGTTATTTGCTCTTCAGTGGCTTAAAGCAACTTTGGTTCTGTAGTAGTGGCAGTTTTACCAGTGCTATTTAATGCTGTATCGTTATATTGCCTGTTGAATTCCTGACATGCATCTGCTCACTATGTGCTCGCTATGGCGGTGGTGGTAGTGGTGGTACTGGTGCTCAGAGACACTCACAGAAAGAGAAAGAGCCAAAAAGATCGTGAATTTGCACATAAAATACTTTTGATGAATATTCTAAAAGCCAACAGTTTTTCTTCGTAAACACTATGGCATACATCAAACCAATAGATGTGAACTCAATTCTCGACTCAAAGCCTGTTTCGCTCTATCATTGTCTCGATTGTGTCGACTCTAAACATTTCGGTGAAGTCATTGCATTCAAAGATGTTTTTTGTATAACAAATGAAATATGCATTCGAGTAAACGATGCAATCAAACACTGACTCAATTGAGTCACAACTTATTACTAATCAGTCATAAAAAGCAAAATAGGAAAACACTTGCAAAACAGTTCTACTCCACGCAAATATGGTATACCTTCCCATTCAGAGCCAGATTTGTACTGTTTTCTAATGGATCTGAAAATTAATGAATAGTTTCTAACTTTTGTTATTCAATAAAAAACAAAAGCGTTTGAATATAAACAATGATAGATATAAAGAAGTATTGGATCCGATAAAAACAATTGTCAACAAAACATAAGAATTAATTATTAATTAATTTAAGAATAAGAAGAAGAAAACGAAATTCATAGATATCTAAGAGTATAGTCAAGTGGCGAACAAGAAGTGGGTTAATGACTCAAAAGAAGAGCACTATCGAAATGTTGGGCCCAAAAGGCAGATCCAGTCTTAGTTGTCCCAAATTGTGTGTAACTGAGAACTATAAGTCTGTATTCAATCCTTGTTTGTCAACTAAAACAATGAGCCGACAGTGAAATCATGAAAATCATTAAACACTTAAATTGCTATCATTATTATTATGCAAAAATGGTTCGGGAGGTGGAAGTGTAGGCATCACCTAAATGTGCGCTTTATTCCCTTTTCTTATTAGGATTACTCCTCAGGTGATTCAGTGCACATCGATTGAGGTCATGAGATGTAAAGGATATGAAAGGATATGACGAGTTTTAAGACAACAAAAAATTATTAAACTCTCTTCAGATGAAAGAAAGCGAGGCTTATATTCATGAATACAAACTGGATATACGCCCAGTGCTAAGAGCACAGACTGAGATGTGTCGCAACAGTAATGATAGGAGAATACAACGAAAAGCAATGAATGTTAAGAGTAGTCCACCTAAAGAGGACATCCGAATGAGTCGCTCTGATAATGATAAGACCCACACAATGACTCTCACAACTAATGTAAATAATAGTCAATAAAAATACTCATACTATGGATGTGTTGGATGTGATAATGCAATCTATAAGATGGAAACAGAGCACAGGCACAGAGCAGGCGCTCGTTTGCAATTCAATGCAATTGGAATCTCGTTTTGCTTATTGCTATTCGAGTTCTTATATATCGGCTCTATTGGCACAACCATACAATTTAAGTCCCATTTGGTTATAGTGGTATCGGTGGGGAACCTCATCATCTGTGCACTCTTAGAGAGCCACTCAATTGGTGTATGAGTGCCCCTCCGAGCAACAGTTCAACATTTGCCCGGATTGCTCCCATAGAAACATATCTCATCCGAAGATAAAGGCATAGCAATGAGTTCGCACAGCATAAGCATAGCATAGCATAGCATTGCAAGTGTTGCTCGCATTTAATAGCTGTAGAGCTCCTGAATTCCAATACTTCATCAAAATATATAAAAATATAATATCATATTCACAGCACTCATATCATCGACTCTTGATTTGAGTGACGCTATAATAATAAAACATTATTTTCAGTATAGAGTAGTGTATATTCAGAGGCGTATTATATATAAAAACTTTTTGTTTGTTGATTCCAATGAATCGAAAAGATAATACACTTGCAGTTAGAGCTATGAGAGTGTATATCACTAACGCAGTTGGCACTGAAGGACGACTCTGGCTCTCAAAGTGACCTTCTCTCTGATAATCAGAATATGATGTACAAGAGTTGAGCTCTAATGCAGCACTTCTTGTGTGTGTAGCCAAACAGCTCTCCTCTACTCTCTCTCTCTCCCTCTCCCCTATCTATTGGTTAAGTTGATTAATACCCAGTTTGGAAACGGTTTCACCTATGAATCCAATCATTCGGATGAATATATCAACGAATAATAGATTTGACTTTTGATTAAATATTTTTTGTGAGCTTTAAATACAATAAGGATTTAAAGAGTAATCGTTTGAAACAAATAATTGCCTCAAAACTTAATGATTATAATAAACTTTGACTCAAAATACTGTTTGAAAAATGGTTTAGAAATATATGGATAAGTATTTAGTAAACTCTGATCAGAGTCTGATCTGACGATTAAAATACAAAAATTAGACTTTTATGAGATGAGGGCTTATCTCCAATATTGTTAGCAAAATATTTTTTGCCGTTTTATTACACATTCACTCCATTTATATGTTTTAAAGTATAGTATTTAACCTGAATTTCAATTATTGTTTAAAACAAATTTCGGACAAAAACTTTCAAAATAGATGTGAAACTAATATAAGAGTGATGTGAGTGAAAGGGCAGTAATGGTAGGGATGCGGCATAGCTTAACATTTGAGCAGTGGTCCCAACGAACCACTTGTGCTCACAAAATAACTACAGCCAAACTCCTCACCCACTGAGCAAACATCCCTTAAACTGCACTCTCCTCTGATCGCATCTCAAAAGTATTACAGAACAGCACTAAAACTTAAAATTACTGACAAAAAGAAATGTTCGACTCTTACCTCTGGTATTCTTAGCACTTCGGGTCGGTCTCTGTTTTCTTCTATTATAGTTTTTGGCCATATTTACAGTCGAGTGAAGAGATGTCTCAAAAAAGCACTCATAAATAGGTGTAAATGTTGTTGGAGTTTGTGATGTGAATTGAGGACTGACTGAACTCAACAAAACAGACTCACATTTTCCGCTATGATATCCAAAAGCATAAATGCATTGAACAGAACTGAGAGCAGAGAGACGTCACCTAAACTTGAATGACTGCTTAGCGCTCACACAACTCATTGGATGCCTTCTCCAAAAACATCTCATCTATGGCTACACTAACGCCGACTGCATATCCAAAAATGTTCAACAATTGCCTTAACACTATTTCTAAACAATTTTCTCTTCATTTAAATACAAATATATTTCCAGAAAACTCATCATTTATTTCATTAATAATTAAATTTCATTTCACATGAGTTCACTTTTTCTTAACTTTATTTTAATTTTAATTACAGTTATTTAGAGCTAAGTTTCAGAATATTTTAATCGAAAAACAATTGAATTTAATTTTTTAAAAATGTTTAAAAATATAATAAATATTTTTTTTTGAAAATATTTGAGTTTCAAAAATATTATTCAGATTTTATCAAATGATTTCTTTTAATTGCATTTCCGTATCAAAACTTTTCTCATCATAGACTCAACTTTGAAAATAATTATAAACTTTTAATTATAGAAGTTTTAGTGCTATCTCTGAGTTAGTAATTGAAATGTGCTGTTCTGTAGTCATATTTATTATTCTTTATTTGACATAATATTGTTTTTTATTTAAATGATTTTTAATTCCATTTAATACTGTTTTGAATATTGTTTTAATCGGATATCAATTAAATGTTTACTTATTTTGGATAAAATTTAGTCTTTATTTTTACAAATTAATTGATTAAACTCAACAACTATTTGAGCCCAGAGTTAGTTCTTATCATTAGATTAGAAATTAAGCAATAATTGAATTCTTATTTAAAATTCTAATGAATTATCGATTAAATTATTTAAACATTTATTTATTAAAACCAAAAACGTTTGACATAAGAACTAAATTATGAAAAAATTAATATTTTTAATATTAGTGACAAAAAACAAAATAAATTAAAGAACAAAATTATAATAAAAATGGTTTTACAGATATTTTAAGTTAAAGTTATTATAATTATAAGCAATGAATGGAATCATTTGATGCAAATATTTTTAATGAATTTGTATTAAACCAAATAAACAGAAATAATGAAGAGATGAGACGACAACTAATTTATTGATTGATATTTTTGTCTATTTCTTTGAACTATTTCTCAGAAATTATATAAAGTATTTGAATGAAAGACCAAAAACTGTCGATTCTATGCGTGTCTCAGATATACTGATCTTCCGATTAGAAATTTTTTGTGCATTTGTCTGACAGCACGGGTCGCGTCATCGGGACTGTGAAAAGCAATTTGGGCCTCAGCTGTGGGCTGTCCCTTATCATTGAAACGTCTTTGGATGCAGTCCTCTGTTATACCGAAATCAGAAAAGAAAACACAGATATCTTCAGTGGAGGCCCTGTAAGGGATGTTTGAGGCTATGATAACACAACGGTTATCACTGAATGGATCGCTGTTTCGACCTCTTCTCTGTTCCTTTTCCCTACGATGTTGTGGTCTCATACGATCGTCATGTCGTCCACCTCTCGATGATCTGGAAGGAGGAGGAGGCAGAGCTCGCATCGGTGGCTCAATCATTGGAAGGGGAGGTTTTCCGACTACTTCTCTCATAAGTTCAAAAGGAACGGGTTTTATAGTGAGTCGAGAATTGTCCAAAATGTCGCCGTCAAGTCTTAGAGCACAGTATTGACTGTCGACTGTACCGAATTCGACGTAAGCCTCGCCCGCATTCAGACCATTAGGTCTTAACATGATATGTATGGCATAGGGCTGAGCGCCGGCAGCAGAGAAATAGTTAGTCAAATCACGATTCGTTACATTAGGCGGAAGTCCAGTAATGTTTACACAAAATGTGGGTAAAGTCTCATTCATTATAGGAGGCGGAGGAAGACCTACTCTTCGGGCATCAATCATAGTGTCCTTAGAAGTGGGCAAAAGTTCGATATAACGCCTCCCCATATGTTTCATATTCCTCTGAAGTCCTGAATCATAATCGCGTGAATTTTCAAATTCGACGAATGCATTCCCCGTAGGCTTTCCTTTTGGATCACATTCTATAACAATATCGCTCAGTCGGATGGGTTCGAAAAACTTGAGAACATCCCTTTCCGTGCAATTACTATAAGGCAATCCTTTCATATATAAAACTAAATCTCTTGCGACGGGTTGTCGTCGATTCATAACATTTGGGTTTATGTCAATTGAGTGCTGTAAGGGTTGGGAAGGGAATGGCATCATCTCATTCCGTTCGGGAGTAATGTTGTCGAGAAGGGGCTGGACATCAATTTTGCGATCGCCTAAGAATCGTTTGTTCATAGAAAGGGCGGCGTCGAAGTCACGCTCGTTATGGAAACGAACTAACGCTCCACCAGTTGTGAGTCCCCTGTCGTCAATCAGAATCTTAATATTTTCTTCGGGAGTGAATAAACCGTTGAAGAAATCGATGATATCTCTAACGTTAACATTAAACGGCAAATTCCTGAGCTCTACTGTATATGACCTGTCATTCAGATTGACGTCTCTCTGTATGGAACGGCTGTCTCTAAAGATTTGAAGTTCTCGATTGAAATCCCCGGAAGCAGACATTTCGTAGCCATCGTTTGGCACCCATTGTCTTCCACGCTCTCCCTCTGGAACCCCATTTGGAAGCATAGCCTCAGAATAGGAAAGTCGAGAGCGAACTGAAGTATCATTTTGAGGGTATTGGTTATGAGCTCCGGGCGCTTCGTCTCTGATTGTATTCATAATTCCTGAATGCATTGAACCCATTCTATTAAGAGAAGTGCCTGTATTTCCATTTAAAGAGCGATCCCTTTCCGTACGTAAAGGACTTCTACTTCTACTCCTATCTCTTATTCTGTTTTCTCTCTCCAGAGTTCGTGAACTGATAGGTCTTCTTTCAGGACTGCGGCTATTATTCCGATTTGAGTTCAAATTAGATTTAATAGTATTTTGAGAGGCGTTCGGAAGCGGCAAAAGACCAGAATTAATATAATTCGAAGAAGAATTAGAACTATTGGTAAGAGTTTCAGACAATGGTTTTATTCCAAGGGATTGATTTCGGGCTAAATCTATGACTCTTTGCATTTCATTTCTGCTGCTAAGAAGTAATTTAATGCGACAGTCCTTAATGTTGTGTCCATTCCTTTCCATCGCCTGTCGGGCGTCTTCATCGCTGGCGAATGCAATGAAAGCGTCGCCATTCTCTCCGCCGACGATATGAACGCCTCCGTCGGGTATTTGTAAGCCTTGAAAGAAGCGACGGATGTCCAGAGAATTGGCCTCAAGTGGAAGGTTTTGCAAACGTATTATTATTGACATCTTTGGGATCTTTGGATCACTAATTGATCCCCACTTTAATCATCAAAATCTAAATAAATGAGAAAAACAGTCCAACGCCTCAAGAATTGGTCAAAAATCCGATATTTGAGTCAAATATACTAAAAATAATTATAATTATCTGTCTTTAAGTCCTATTAGTTATCAGTTATTTGATTGTCTGAAACACCGATTCAGTCAATCAATTGATTAGTATGTTATTGGAAACCATTTATTCCTTTTAAAAGTAGGGAACAGTTTATCACCAGATTCTGACCACTCTATCACTCAATTACCACTCAATTATCATAATTAATAAAAACTAAATTAATAACTAAATGCGAAAATCAGATGATATAACACTATATCTATATTTATGAGTCTAAACACTCCTATCAGAGATCAGATAACGTAAAGTAAGAGAGAGAAAGACATGTCATATATATGGCCGACATATTAGAGTACAACCACTCAAAAAGGACTGCACTCTCTGTCTGTTGACGTCTTTTAGATTATAATTCAATTATTTATAAATCGATTCCAAGCCTTACCACTAATTTGTTTAATTTTTTTTCACGTATTTTTCACTTAAATTTAGTCCAAAAATTAAATTCAAATTTAATTAAATAACAAATATTTTAATCGAAGAAATAATTTGTTAGAAAAAAGTCTTAAAAGAGAAGTCAATGATTGAGTGCTCACAACACCACTACTGCTCACAACTCAACCCTATTTTGCAAACACTTTGAGCGCAAACGCAATCACTTTTGCCTCAAAAATCAAAATAAATCTCTTATTTTAAAGTTTGAATAAAATATTGAAGGATAACCATAATATAACCATGATCAATTTAGCAATTAATCCACTATTAATTTGCTTATTTAACATTTGACTTTATTAATCAATATAGTCTAGTTACTTATTACACATTCTGCACATCATTATCAACTGAAATTGACCATTTTATCAAAAAATATATCTTGGTTCAAAACTTTCTTGATTTAGAAAGAATTTGCACATTTAAATAACTAAATTTGACCATGATCAATCATAAGAGTGAATCTTTAATTAAGGAGTTTTAGATTTAGAACTCATCAAAATAAAAATCAGTGTCTATTTAATCCCTCTTAGATTAGCGGATAGGGTGGAGGACATGTAGTGACAATGTGGCAAGGTGCAATTGACTAACCAGTATCTCCCTGTCAACGATTAAATCTATAGTGTATTGTATTGGGAGTGGAAATGACACTTAAATTAAGTATTGTTTTAATATTGTGTTGAATTCAATCAACAAATCCAATGAAATAAAGTGTTGCAAAAGTGGGACAAAACTCTATTTAAGTTAAAGCTTCGACTCGGAGTTCATTAGAGCTCAACAGTTAACTCAACGAATATTTTAACAGACATTTAGTTTTGTTATATCGTTCTAACAGTTGTTATGACACTTCTCAAACTTACCATGGATCAGAAGACAACACAAGCAACTGGCCCTTTCGCTTCTGATAGAAGGAGTACAATCAGTTCTGATTCACCCCCAGTAAGTCTTCCCCATTTGATTTGAATTTAATATTTGAAAATTACCACAAACTTTGAATTTAAAATAATTTAATTTACTTTTGATTCTAGAATTGAGTCAATCCATAAATTTCTATAGTTTTGTGTTATTCCATATTCTGTCCAATAATTATATTATCAGTCAATAGACTATTGATTTTTAAATAATTAATTATTTAAAAGTTTGAATTCCAGTCCTTTGAAAAGTCTGCCTCTGAATCATTAAAAATGGCAAAAGTCATCTCAAAGACATTACTTGCGATTACGGCTATTCTTAGTGTTCTGGTTATTCTCTCGATTTACATTCAGGCAAACACTCGATGCTCCTGTGCTGGAAAGGTAACCTAAAGCGTAACAAATCGTAAAACATTCAGATTATTAAAAAACTAGATTTCGTTAGGATTTAATTTTTAGACAAACTATTAATTTATCGAAACATTTCTTAAGTTTTGAAAAAACAAAACAAAATTCTCTTAAAAGCAAAGAACTACCAAATTTTGCTTTAAAAATAAGATAATTGAGTGAAAGGTATAATTAAGAGTCCGATGAACTGAACAATTTTCCAATACTAACAATGAAGTGAAACAAATTTTTTTGAAAGAGTAGTAAATACATGTTTAGTAGTAAAGATCTAATTGTATCATGCTTAATTTCGATAAATGATTAGTCAAATGGAAAAATTATTTAAATTTTTTTTAGCGAAACCTTTTACCCAAAGTTTTTAAAGTCATTCAAATATTATAATTTATAAATGATCATGACAATTTGAATAATTATATTCTAATTTCATTTCCTATAACTTTATTTGATTTAAATAAAGATATCAAGAAATGGACCATTTTTTGAACCCCTGACTGCTGAGAGCGAAGACAGAGAAAGAAAGAGACTTCCATTGAGTCTTCGAATGGCCGGTTCTGCGGGAGTCAGTGATTCACAACATTTTTTGTTTTTATTTTTATTTTAATTGATTCTAATTTCAGGATCTGATGAAGAAAATGAATACTAAGGGACATGTAAATTGTGTGGTCGAGCGAAAAGTGGCCAATCAAATAATAGCATCTGAACCTAAAACGGTATGTCTCGCAGACAATCATTTATAAAAAGTTTATTATAAAAAGAGTTTAATTGTCTTCTTAACAACTGTCCACTAATTAATCTTTAATTCTTCTCATTATTCACTCTATTGTTAATCAAAAGAAAAGAATTTTAAAATAACCCCAAAAATAGAGATAAAATAAAATATAAAAATATGAAAATTAAGTTAAAG
>JAQGBR010000891.1:0-10532 GCA_034698525.1 Achipteria nitens | reverse complement strand
TATTGTTTCACCTTGATATTGTTTACAGTTTGGTCATACATTTGCTTGTCAACAATATCGAGATTTCACTGTATTTTCAAAAGATATACTCAGAATCATTTTGACCAAAGTTTTATTACATAAATCAATATTCTGAGAGACTTCTCATATTTACTTCTAAAGATAAATATAATTGAGAACATCTTATTTTGTTATTTTACCCAAACCTAGCTGATCAAGTCAATTATCAAGATAATTTAAACAAAATTAAATCGAAATTCACTACAATTCAAATTCACTGCAACCATTCATTGGTTTATTTTAGACAATTTTTAGTTATTAGCTGTTCTTTTTGTGGAAACCTTGTATTTAAATTGTGATTACATCTCATTTAAAGACTATTTTCTTAAAATTAAAACCTTATAAAACCTATTACAACATAATGTCTGCTTCGAATATTAGCAAGATAAAATTAAGAAACTATATTACCTATTACTTACTTTTTAAAGACTCTTTGTTTGGGGTTATTATATTGGATAACATTTTCTATTTATAAAATGAGAATAAATAGTATAACAATCAATAAATTTATCGAAATTTGAATAAAAGTCTAAAGAATTATATAATAGATAAGAGTATTGTTCGCACATTCTTTACAATCAGTTAAACAGTTTTTTGTACTCAAACACAGTTTTCAAACAATCGATTCAATGGATTTGAAAATAAATTTATGAGTTCTGTATTTAAAACTAATTTTAAAGCGAAGATTAAAAGTAATAATTAAATAAAAATTTTGTTATTTGTATTCACTTACAAAACCTGAATAACTGCTCAAAAATTGGATTTCACTTAAGATATAATAAATAACTTAAGATTTAAAATATCAGTTAATTAGGAAAAAAGGATTAATTTAAGTCTCAAATGAGAGACAAAACAATTTTTGAAAAGTAATTAAGACTAAAGAGCGGAAAACCCGTATCGCGAGAGAGCGATATTCCTTCGACGGCGCATCACTTCCCAGAAAACTTCGTGAAAACTACTCTTTACGAGACCTCTCTCTATATATCGGAGATAACAGAAGAGATCGCAAACGGCTATAATTCTGTTGCGACACAACTGAGAGATATTATGCCAATTGTCGCCGATTTTCATTCGGTATTTACAATTTCGCGGCGCATCTAATAGAGCACATCGTTTAGGGAACGGGTTCTTATCACTAACAGCTTCTATACTAATAGTGTTGTCTTCAATGGCACGCAATACGGATGCGGTTAAGTCTTTGTCCTTAAAGTTAAAAACCGGATAAATCTCTTCGACATAAATTCGTTGAATGAAATTACTATTCTTTGGTTCAAAATTCGGGTCTTTCTTCCATTGAAGGAACTCTTCGTGTAATAATGGGTCCACTTCTCCGCAATCATCGCTCAGCACTGAATTTGGATCAATAAATGTTTGATCGCCATTAAGTACACCGTTTTTGATCATTGAATCAAATTTGTCTGAATTTCCCCCCAATTCGTAATTACTCGGAGACCTTTTGGCCAAAATATTTGACTTCGATTTGTTGTTTAGTAATGTTTTGACGCCATTAGTTCTCACCGAAGAGTGGTTGGAAGGGGTAGAGGTTAAGACCAACATTTTAAGCGCCTGAACCTCTGCCTGTAAGACCTCTATTTTGAGGTTTGCTTCGTATAACTCCTTTTGAGCCTTAGTTCGCAACACATTAGCGTCATATACCATATGGTTGGCCTCTTCGAACAGACTTACCGTTAAGTCTTCCAATTCTGACTCAACTTCTTCTCTAATTTTTGTCAGTTTAGAGACCTCTTCGTCTTTAAGTTTGAGTTCAGTTTGTGCTCGACTTAACTCAGATCTCATCCGATTATATGCGTGTTCTTTGATTTCTTCAATCGAAAGACTCCGAACTTTTTCAGTAAATTGTTTGGAGTTGTCGTTCCCTTTATTTTCTTTGTGATCGTCTGAAGAAGAGGTCCTAATTTTGGATTTCAATTTGATTCCCGACTCCTGTTCTAATCGATCGAATTTCTCTGCCATTCGAGTCTTAGTTGTTTGGATCAGATCATCGCAATCAGATCTACTCCTCTGATGATTCAATTTGTCTTTAGAACCATCGGTTGAATCTCTCATAACAATCATCGCTCCATCGCTGGAACTCCTTTTGCTTTGAATGTTAGGCTTAACATTAGAAGAAGTGGAAGCAGTGGTCACATCAAAAGATAATTTTGTGCTAATATTTTGTTCATTCAATTTATGCGTCGCTTTATTAAGTGGTGAAGATTTTGGCGTTCCTTCGGCTGAAGAATAAGAAGAGGTGGAGGAAGAGGTGGACAAACAATCAATTGTTTCGTTGGTAGACATAATTAAGTTAATATTAGTGTCAATTTGTGGTCACTTTAACTGTAAATTGTTAAGCATTTCAATAATCAAGTTAATTTTATTCCACATATTTTGCGGATTAATTCTAAACAAAAAATGTCTCAAATTTATGACAAAAACTTTCGATAAAATGAAATATTTTTCAATATTTAATGTAAACAAATGAGTATTTATTTAGTAATTGAGTCGATCTTTAAATACTTAAATACTTAACTTTAAAAACTCAAACAATTTATTGAAATAACATTTGACGTCAATATAATTACAGTAAAACTGTTTATAAAAACAAACGTTAAATAATTGTAAAAATATTATTTTTACTTAAATCTCATTCTCTAAACTTTAAAAACAATAATATTTAAAAGAAATAAACGAATTTTTCTTTTATTTTTAAGGTTTAAATTATTTTTATAATTTGTTGTTATTATAACTGGATTTGTTTGTATACATCTTCAGTATAAGTGACATCTGAGTGGAGAAACGCCTAATCATATGATTGAATGGATTAACGCTTTTCTGATTATTGGCGCTAAATCTCAAACAAAAAGGTTTTTATTATTTAATATTTTGTTAAATAATTATTAAATTGAATTTATTTAACTTAAATGAGTTATAAATTTTATAGATTTTACTTAAATGACAACAAAATTGGTATAAATCTATCGATGGATAATAAATTGGTTTCAAAGCTAACATTTAATGGAGTTTACGAACAAATAGCCAAAGATTTGCCGATTTTATTACTTCTCAAACAAAATAACGACAAAATTATTGACAAAAACCTAATAAATGATTCCGAAAATTATTTGGATTTACTTTCAAAGGCTTTTGTCGTTTTTGATATCAATCCTAAAGAGTTGTCGTCGACTGAAGAGTTAGTTATTATTTGCGATAAACTGATGAATATTTCGAATAAATTCGAGTTAAAGCGAATCAACCAATTGATGGATAAATCAATTAAAGATTTGAAAACAGATCTCAAATCATTTGAAGATAAATTCAATGGTTGTGTCCGAGAGATGAAGAGTCAGAACTCTTTTGATTCAGTAATGGCTGAAAAAATCAAATTTTATTCAACAAAATCTAAGGAATACTACGAATGTCTTAAATCCAAAGAGAATACACTCTCGAAGATTGGATTCACAGTTGAGTTAAAAGAAGAATCCATTCAACAGATCAGAGATAATAACGAAGAATTAAAGATCCGTTTGAATGACATAAACGTCAGACTTAATGAATACAAAGACTTTGTTCCCACAGAAACTCATCTGAAGAACAAACTGAGCGAAATAAAGGTTCAAATAAATGAGCTTGATCACCTCTTCAATAACGACAACGCCTTTAATAAAATCTAATTTTAATTTCGTTTTTAACTAAATTTTATTTTGTTTCCAATAAATCTAAAAATCATTTTTAATCTAATCTTTGATTTAAGATTTAACTGAAAAACTGTTAAATATTTTGATTTATAACTAAATTCAAACAAAAGTTAAGGATTTTTTCGTTTCAAAAATCAAATCAATTGAAAGATTAGATCAGAGAATATGGCGGACCATCTGTTTTAGTGATCTCTGCTCTCTCCTCTTTAGTCAGTCCAGGAGTGGCCTCTTCGTGTGGCCACCACGAAGGCTGCACTGTCTGACGGACCGCCCAATCGGGGAAAGTGAGTGCAAACTCCTCTTCAGTCATGTCTTTTACGGGAATCATTAAATTGAATTTTTCCAACTTTTTTATAATTAATATAAAAAACAATTTATTAAATGTATTGAAACCAAAATCAGATTTAATACCAGTTTTTGTGCCTCAGTTTGAATGAGTTTGGAGTCAGTGATGAACTGTTGGACTTCTTTTTCGTTATCCTTTTCCTGAGAGTCTATCGTTTGACTCAAAGTGTCCGTCGGGTAAGTGATTGACAGCGCTTTGTATGCCGTCTCCAACTGATCCACAACTGATTTATTCAATACATTCTTCTTATAATAAGACCAATCGATTTGCGGCGCGTTTTCCGGATATGAAAGCATTCTATGGTTTAAATCAAATTTAAAAATCAAATAAAAGTTCAAATGATTGTGACCTTCGAAGGTATGCATCAGATTTCGATTTGAATGCATTGAATAAATGTCTTTCAGAATTGGGAACAATAGATGCAAATCGTGTCCAATCAATGGACGACTGAGCGATTCGTTTGGACGCCATTCCTATCGATTTCAATACAAGACTTGTTTACCGATTCCTTTACAGTGATTTCAACCGATTCTTAACATAAATTATGTTTTAAATAATTGTCACAAAAATATCTCAATTCAAATGTGAGGCCAAAACAAAAGGGATTTTATTTCTCTTCACAGCGTTTATGTATTGCATAAAATGGCGTTCATTTCACAACTCAACTGATTTGGATCCCGATTTGCAATCATTTTCTGAACAACTCTTTGATTATTTCCTCAAAACATTTACTTCAATTTGAACTTAGAATATGTTTAAATAAAATATAACTGTCCTTGTCAATCTTCCAACTCAAATAAAACTGCCCGCAAACACATCTACTTTTAAAGACAGAGTCTGTGATAATCGGAGACACAATTATTATTAATTTATTAATATATTCTCATTTGAGATAAATATAAATCTAAGCAAATGCTATATAAATGCTATATAAATGCTATATAAATGCTAGATCATTAATAATGATTCATTATTTTTTAAAATTTTATAAAGAGGTTGAAATTTACGTATTAATTGAATTTAAAGTATAGGACATTTGAAAATTAATTTTATATAATAAATAAACAGAAAGTATAGTCTCTGTTGTTATGACATCAAATATAAACACAAATCAACTCAATGTCAGCAAAAGTCGAGTACTTTTTCAAGAAATCATTAAATACAGTAAACTCTCATTAAATAACATTTTAAAACTAAATCTAATTCTTAATTTGAATATTAATTTAAACAAAATTTGGTAGAAATTAATTATATTATCGCTGTTTTAAAATAATATTTTTGATTGAAATAAGATTATAAATAGAATGATGAGCTAGCTTATAATTAGAATAGAGAAATTGGTGGAGTATTTGATCTTAAGATTAAATGAGGTAAAGAGAAGTTGAGTTTTGATTATATAAACACATAAACAAACCAAGAGTTCATTTTTAGAAATATTTTAAACAATTATTTATAATTTTTATTAAAACATTAAATTCAAAGGAAATGATATAATAATTGGAGTGAATGTGAGTCCTATTGTCTGCCAATCGATTTGAAGTGCAATTAAGAGATTCACTCATTTATTAATCATTAATTCAATTGAAATAATTGTAAAATTGGATTGAATTTTGATTATTATCTGATTATATGTATGAATGGCTGCAAATCACACACTGATTACGGCCGCAGTTTTGAATAGCGATCAGAACATGAGTTCAATCGCTTCCTCGCAGTCATCCAATCGTTTGATAACCAACAGTGCGGTCAACAATCGGTCCAATCAATGGATTAAATTGAATGTCGGCGGCACTCACTTCATGACCACACGAACCACTTTATGCAGAGATCAGCACTCGTTTCTGTATCGGCTCTGTCAGGAAGAACCCGATCTCAATAGCGATAAAGTATTTAATTTTAATTTAATTCAAATCTAATTAATCTCTTATTTAAAGGACGAAACGGGAGCTTATCTTATAGATAGGGATCCGTCTTATTTCGGACCAATTCTTAATTATTTACGTCACGGAAAGCTTATCATCGATAAGGACTTGTCTGAAGAGGGTTTGGACTCATTTTTTATTACTCTTAAAACCCTTAAATTGAAAAATCGATAAAATATTAATTTTAATCGATTTGTGTTTTGTTGACATAAAAGCATTAAATTAATTGTTTGTATGATTTGTTTGATGTGAAGGTGTGTTAGAAGAGGCGGAGTTCTATAACATAACAGAATTGATTAAACTATTAAAACAGCGAATATCTGAACGCAATAATAATAAAAAGGCTGACAATAATCGGAAACATGTCTATAGAGTACTGCAGTGTCACGAGGATGAGCTCACACACGTCGTCTCTACCCTTTCCGATGGCTGGAAGTTTGAACAGTTGATTAATATCGGCTCTAATTATAATTATGAAGAACAGGCAGAGTTCCTGTGCGTTGTTTCACGGGATTACCCCAACTCTGTCTGCGACCGCAGAATTGGCTCAACCGATAGGGCAAAGGTATGACCACTCATGTAATTGATTTAATAATTGATATAATTATTGACAAATAGTTGATTCAACAAAAGGCAGCGAATATGTAATCGCAGTCACGACTAATCCATCCATTTTTTGGTAAAGAGCTGTCATTTGATTGAATACATTGTTCTGCTGTCAGTCCTGTTTAGAAAATGGTTTTAATGCTATTTATAAATACCTTCACTTAAATCAATTGTAACGCAATTTGTTTTTTGAATACCAATTGTATAACGATTTTAGACTCTCTTTGAATCTAAACATTAATATTAATATTTATAAATCATTATTAAGTTATTATTAAATAAAATTTCAAATAACGTTGAAATTCACACAAAATTATCGATTCTTTTGGTTTTAATTAAAAATTAAAATACGTGTCAATCGATTGCAAGGAATTTGTGTCCAAAAATTCAAATTAAAAACAATTATTTAATAGGTTTTAGTCTCCAGAGTCCGTCGTTCAAGAAGTGGACGTTTTCGACGGCTATCCCTCTATTTATTTTGGCTCTAAAATCATTTAAATGTAATTAAAATATTTTTATATTAATTTAAATAATTTACATATCATTTGATGACATTTTAAGAATTCCAACGGACAGAGCGTTTTGTTTTCCTTCAGCGATGACAGTGACCACTGCATCCACCGGAAGATCGGGTGTTCTGATCGCACCTTTTGATGTCAGTCCGGGACACATGACATTAGCACCACTCAAGACGAAAGTGATGGCCCCTCTGTCCACTTGCATTAATGGACATATGAATGGGTCTTAAATTTAAATAAATGTTAGTTTAGTTAAATGTTTATTCTGTGCTAACATTTGTGGACGAGTCGTAATGTCGGCAAATATGGACCATCTCTTTGACGGAAGAATAGATGCTCTCCATTGGGTCCGACCACTACTTCTATGTGTTCGTGACTTAAGTTAAACATAAGTTTAGTTTAAATTATATTTTAATCAAAAGGCAAACCATTTGAGTGTTTTTATCGCTTCTTTTTTTGGCAAAATTTCATCGATATATTCACTCAAATTCGGGAACTGTTGACACAATTTTGCTTTAATTGCCTTTTGAACGGTTGACTTGAGTTGAGTTACGCCCGAAATATTTGTCTCATCAAATCTTAATTCAATTTATAATTAATTCAATATTTTATTTAATCTTATTTTAAATCATTTACTTTTTGAACATTTTTTGCTATTATTTGTAAAAAAGTCTTTTAGATTACAATTTAATAAAAGATCAAAATATTAACTAAATTTAATGATTTATTTTTAAATAAATTAATTAAATATTTGAATCATTTGTCAGAAAATCTATTTTTCAAATCACATGAAAGAACTGGAAATACTCTCGACTTTAAATTTGAGACTCTATTGCCCTCTAATAACACAAAAACGCACAGTTAGTACACAACTGAGTGGGCGGTCACTCAATTGTTCGAATTTATAGAATATATTATGATCTAGGCTAATGTCTAGGCTTATCCCATCCTAATTTTAAATATTAGATTTTTCTCAACCTTTTAATCCTTTATTTTATTTTATTAGTCGTTTTTAATCTGATTATCATTAACTCAATTGATTTAATAGTTAATCTGATTATCATGGTCATTCTGGTCATTCTGGTCATTCTGGTAATTGTGGTCATATTATCAAATAATTATATATAATTTAGTCATAACTTTAAGAGAAACAAAGAATACTTAAATTAACGTCAAATTTAATGAATTTTAATACAACTTTTACACCATTTTTGATAAATAAATCAAAAGTATATATAAATGTGAAAAAAATTATATAATTATAAACATATAATAAAGACATAAATTTCTATTTCGTCAGTGATTTCCAAATTTATTTTTAAGTGATTTAACAAAAAGAAAACAAAGATTTCTTCAATAATGCGATCATTGATTTAGAAAATGAATTATTTTGTGAATAATTTTTATATTTTTAGTTCGGAATCGGAACTACTTTTTCCTCAAAACTCTAATGGAATGCAATTAAACGAAATTTTAATTAATTTGTTTATTCTATTGGTTTATAGTTTAATGTTCTCTAAAAATATTTTGAGGATTAAAATCGAATAAAATTTGAAAATAAATGATTGGCACAAATGTAAGGATTAATAATTAGAATGAATTCCCTTCAAAAAAGTGATCAAAAATCGCATTTAAATCAAATAAATAAATAAACGTTTTTTAATGATTGGCTGCAAATCTCTTAAAAGGCACTAAACCTGGTCTTTGTTCACAATTTAAATAATTCGATACACAATTAATACATTGTTTTCAATTGGATTCTTCGTCAGTCATTTCGAGAAACTTGAGGCACACGTCTCGAGTGCACTCTCCTCTTGAGTTGAATAAAAATTTATAATAACTGCCGTCCGCACAGATAGCTTCAGATAATTATAATATTAATATTTTGTTATTATATTTAAAATAATAAATACCAATAACAGAGTTAGGGTCGGCCCCAAAGGCACAGATACAGTGAGCGCCGACCGGCACTTGAAATCGAGTGAAACTCCACTTTGAGCTGAAATATTTTGGTAAAAACGAAGCCGACGCCAGACTTTAAGTTTAGAACAATTTATTAAATTAATTACTCTCACAAACAATTGATCCAAACCTCGACTGTTTGTTCTTTTTGATGTCCTCCACAGCAAAGATATGAATAGTTCCGTGATCTGAGGACACACATAATAGCGATGACTCCAAATTGAAATTTATGCTGAAATCAAAAATATTTGAGACAATTATAAAGTAAGTGATAAACAAAAGACAAACCAATAAATATTGGCCGCATTCGCGCCTCTTCTCAATTCGTTAAGAAGTAGACCATTGGAAGTGTCAAAAATACGAATTAAAGTTCCCTTTTCTGATGCAGTCGCCAATCGGGTGCCCGAAAGGTTTAGTGATAGGCAACTGAGCGGTGCCTCGTGTGCTGACACATCAAATGAGGACTTATCGCTCTTCTAATAAATAAAACATTAAGTTTTGTAATGAATATCAATAGAAATGTCATTCAAAGACAATATACAAACCGCTAAGTCTACGATCTGTACGTGTCCTGTCTTTCGAGAGGGAAACGCTAACAAAGAATTGTTACTATTGGGACACAACACACAAAGACCTCTTGAGTTGGAACAGGTCTCGAATACGTGTAACTGTTGTGGTGTTTGAGTGAAAGTGTAAACTTTGATCATATTTTCCAAAACCACAACAATTCTGAAAGAAATCGATTGAAATACAATTGAATAAAAGTGTTGACCACAAGAATACCGGTCGCGACGCAAACGGACGGCTTTGACATCACTGGAAAATTCGAGTTCTATTACATGTTTTTTCTTGAGGTCGTCCCAAACCATCACTAATGGGGTTATAATAGGTTTAAATAAAAGCTTTTAAGAGATAAAACAAATAGAAGTAAACCATTTTTAGTTGAATATCGGGGCTGTTTTCCGCCCCCGACTAACGCCAAGTAATTACATCTGAAGAGCATTTCAACGAATCCAATGCCGCCGTCACTGAAGTCTAATTTGAATCCAATTGAGTGACAATTTATGTCAAAACAAATAATTCAATCAAAACCTTGTTTTTCTTTTTCCTTAATTGGATCGGTATTATAGACTCTGAATCCATTGTGAAGACCACAAGCAAAGCAACCTTGGTCCTGATTAAACCCGTAGAATAAAAGTCCGTTTTTAAATCCCGTATCAATTCCTTCGATATTCATCGCGATCTCTATTTTCACCCATTTTTCATAAATTCGTTGAAATTAAAGTCAATTTTTGATTAATTAAAATGTTTTTCAAAACAAACCTTTGGATCAGAGTAGAAAGATGTAGTTGGAGCTGAGGGAACTTGCATGTGAATAATAGTAGCCAATCCGAGGTGCGGTAAGGGGTTTGGCTTAGCGAAA
>JAQGBR010000890.1:0-10540 GCA_034698525.1 Achipteria nitens | reverse complement strand
GTAACAAATCAAGGCTATGGAGCAAACTGTTAATACTAATATTCTCAATGGACTCTCAAACTGAATATTTCTAAAAAATTGTTTGATTGTCTTAAAACAAGAATAATCGAAAAATGCCTAAAAATAGATTATATATAATTTTGGGGTAGGTTTCATTTCAATTCGATTTAACCCGAATCTCCGGTTCACCGGTTACATAAAAATAATAATAATAATAATAATAATAATATCGTTATTTTACATACAATTATAGAGTGAATCACAGCTAACGAATGAATAATTAAATTAACGGAAAAACTTCCGAATAATTGTTTCTAAGATTTTGTGTTTTTAATTATAAATAAATGTTATATTAATTTAATTCATTCATACTTTACATTCTGGCAGAGATTTGTTTATATCATTGGAAACACTGGACATCTCCCGTTCGGCTGTTGTGCACGACTCACTCATATGATCATCAGTTGTGACCACAGATACCGGTGTCGAAGATGGAGTATTGTTTGGCTGTTCTGTTATAATTGAAGAGCTAATACCTGTGCCATTAGCCAAAGCATTACGTATTGTACTATTTGTCACATATTTACTACTCATATCTCCCGAAGAGTTAACAGAAAGAGGAGATGACTGCGAGTCTTCCACTTCATCGTCGATATGAATACTTTCCTCGTCATCGATGCAGTCGAGTTCCTCCTCGTCTTCGTAACCATTCAGTGAACCGCTTTCATGATATCCATTGCCATTAGAAACGGGAGATTCCTTACCATTGAGAACATAATCGGAATAATTGCCGTTAGAAAAAGCAGAACTGCTTCGAGTGATCTCCATATCAATAAATTCTGAGTGAACAGCATTTGGCTGACAGGATGTAGTTTTCCAGTGGGTTCGTAAACCACTGGCGCTGATGTATTTTTTATTGCAAGTCTGACAGGTGTATGGCCTCTCATTTGTGTGAAGCCGTTTATGAAGTTTTAAGTGAACGAATTGTGTGAACTTTGCCGGACATAAGTCACACGCATACGGCTTCTGACCGGAATGGAGGCGCAAATGTGTCTTCAGATTACTCGTCGAACTGAACCGCTTTTTACATACATCGCACTGATGTGGCTTTTCTCCTGTATGTACCAAATGGTGTTTCTGAAGGTGTGCCAATTGCGTGAAGCTCTTAGAACAGGTGCCGCACTTGAAGGGTCGTTCACCCGAATGAGTTCTCAAATGAACCTTAAGATTAGATAATTGTCCGAATGTTTTATAGCAAACATTGCACTCGTAGTGCATTTTCCCATCTTTTTTCTTAAGAGGATAGGGTAGTGAGCGATACCCCCTATTAGAGCCGTTCGGTGAATAGGGTCCACCGCTGCCCGATATTGAAGCAATACTGGACGGCGGAGATGGAGTTCCATTTGAACGAGCGCTGGCATATGGACTCTTTGGATCGATTCCAGGAGGAGATCGTTGTAATAGAGAGTGCGCTGTCGGGTATTCAATGCCGAGCGGTATCTTTGGGTGATGGAAATGTGATGTACCGTTTGGGCGACCATTCAAATGATGATGTGTGGGATGTATTGAGTCAGGAGGACTGGGATGAAGACCAGCCGCGTGTGTCATTGCGGAATAGGCATACATATTAAAATGTCCCGGACTAAACAGAGGGGTCATTCCATTTACATATAAATAATTGCTAGCATTTGGACCAATAGGTGTATAGCCAGCACTGGGAGGACTCCCGCCGCCAGATGTGACCACATTTAGAGAGTGATTCTTATCAGTAGAGTCCGGACTATGCATTTCAGGACTATTACCGTTATTAGCAAAACGACCGAAATTTTTCTTATGTGAGTAAATTACGTGTCCGTTCTCTGAAGCAGACCTTCCATTAGGACTGGCGTTCATCAAATTGTGAAGACTGGTATGCGATGAACTACTGGTTTGATTTTCGCCATTCACTCCTTTATTGGTGTCTGCGTTGACGATCACCCGAACCGGTTCTTTAACGCTATTAAATTTGTTGGGTATATAAGCGGTAGAATTGATACCATTGGCGGACGTGACAGCTATTTGAATGGCTGCGGCCACCCGTTCCGCGTGTAAGCGTTGAATTAAAAGATTCTCCAATATTCCAGTCGAACCGTTATTATTGGACTGAGATTTAGGACTCGTACTGTTGTTTCCATTTGTGATTCTCTGAAGCATACCTTCGGGAAGGGATGAAAACGCAGATTCACTAGATTTCGAAGAGGAATTTGGCGAACAGTTAGGGGCTGCTCCACCCGTTTTGGGTTTCAGACTGTCCGGTAGGTTATCTTCAATCGGAAATTTAGGACTCGTAGCGTAATTGGGACTCGAAGGGTCCGCTACTGTATAGTGTTTTTCAGGTTCTTTCGTCTTCTTATTTGTATCGATCACTAACTCCTTGTCCTCATCATCAGCAGTGATATTACGTTTGCCATTAGGAGGACTGCCAGAAGTTCTGTAATGATATGCTTTCGGCATTTTTATCTTAACCATTCGAAACTCATTGTCGTTATTGTAGTGATTATTGTCTTCGATCTGAACCACAAATAATAAACAAATATAAGAGACATATATTTAATTGAATATAAGTTATAGGAATACCTCATTTGTGGGACACTTGACTTTCTCTTTTTCCTTATCAGAAGACTTTTTGGGCTTAACTGCTCTCAAGTCAAGAACGTAATTATCGACATCACTGTCAGAACTGTCTTCAGGTGGAGTCAAGTGGTCGTCATGAAAGCCATTGCTATGATAGCCCTCATCGCTTCTCGTACTGCCCTCAGTGGGTGTCAGTCGTGTGTTACCCATAAAATATTCCTTAGTTTCGGGACTGAGTTGTTGTCCTGAAAATAAGAAAATCAAAAATCAAACAAAACTTTAAAAATGTTTTCAAAAGACTTATTACTTATTCTGATCAGCATTTGTTCGCCGGTCAGCGGATAATTGAGTCTTTCGGCGAACTCTTTGCAATACCAGACCAACAACTCTTGGTTTGGGAGTACAGGTTTGATAGTGTAGAAGTAGATCTTCTGTTTGACCTGGCACGCCACCAGGTTCTGACTTTGGTTCGAATACGCTGGATTGACGTAACGCATCCAATTGGCTTTGGAGGCATCGAACCCGTCGATGTAATGGTAACTGTCCGCTCCCTTATAGACCCTCCAAAAGTATTTCCTATTGGCGTCTTTGGGCACATCGTCCTTGTCGTATATGTCGCCCACCAATGGGCCAAAGCGTGTGCCTCTTGGAATGTAATCTGTGCTCCAAACACCAAGAACCTATCCATACAATACCATACATTCATTAGTATAGAGTTGTAGACAAGAAAATAATTTGGTCTCAACTCAGAAATTAAAAATATATTTAAGGTTTAATTAATGGCTTTTTCTTTGTTTGTCTCCAATTGAACTCAGAATATGTTTTTGTTTGATTGGTCTGAATCTTGTGATTACTTCTACTAATTAGTATACAATACCTATTGAACTTTGGACAGTGTCTGCTAGCCTTCACATTGCACTCAAATCTACAAAACCAGACGCTCTGCTCTGTTATCGCGTTTAAAAAAATAAAATTCTCTTTTATATAGAAATCACTCTCACTATAAGTCTAACTCTAACTCAAACATTACTATAACTAATAATTAATTATCATTTTTGTGTCACAAAAGCTTTGATAATATGAGGCCTTTCTTACAATTGCGTTAACATCTTATAGGAGTAGAGAAATCCAAATAATTTATTTGTAGTTTTGACGCAAAACATAGCGCAGGACTAATACTATGAACAAATAACTGTCGGCACTAAATAATACATTCTTTAAATTCTGTTATTTTTATATGATTTATATATTTTATGGAATAATTTGGCCACAAATTGATGACTAAATATTAATTAATGGATAATAAAAATGATTTGTTATATATTTGTAGAAATGGATAAAACAATAGAATATAAGACTGAATACTGAGATGGAAGTAATATTAGAATACTTACATCGCTAAGTGTTTGTGATGGCTTAAGAATCAAATTTCGAGGCAAACTGGCCTCAGCTCTATTGTTAGCACTGGTATGGGTTGTATCATCACATGCTTGATCTGGTACCAAATAAACAGCTAATTGATCAAAATCTTCTTCTGCTATTGAGCTTAAGTCCCAGACTCCATCTTCCATCCTCTGGAACTGATTCATTAAAATATAAGAAAATAACATTTAATTAATTTTGACGTTTGTCTCAATATTATTAAAAAGTTTGAGTGAAAACATTTGTTGATTAAGAGTTGTATTCAATGTTGTCTACAATTAAACTTTGATATAATTCTAACTGTTTTTTGAGTTAAAAAGAGTATTAGTGTCTCTCTAATCATAACGAAAGGTGAAGGTAAAGAGCGAGCACAAGTGCAATCATTATCATGAACACAGTTATAATATTCAAATGCGTATAAATAGACTTATATTGGAATAACCAAAACACTGAATAAGTGTTTATCCCTAAGTGTTTACTCTAAATACTAACCGAATTAAAGTGAGACACAATTAAAACTAATTTATTCACTATTAATGTTAGGATTGAAAACACAATTATTATCCCTTTTATACAAAGTTTTATATTTTCGACTCTTTGGTGACTCCCTCTTCATATGAAACTACATTTTTCTTCATTTTACTATCGATATCAGAGTGTTATCGGTCGCAGACCTTTATTTATAGCAATATAGCCAATGGATGAACAGCAGATGATATTGGAGGGCATTCCAGTCACTTAACTGTTGATAATTAACTGAT
This sequence comes from Achipteria nitens, assembly GCA_034698525.1. NCBI lineage: Eukaryota > Metazoa > Arthropoda > Arachnida > Sarcoptiformes > Achipteriidae > Achipteria > Achipteria nitens. The sequence goes on along the minus strand of JAQGBR010000890.1, from coordinate 5,744 downwards.
TGGTCAAATAAAATAGAATAACAGCGCAAATGGAAATCGTAATTCTTAAGACCAGTAGATCTCTAATATAATAATAGTTAAGTAGACTATTATCATAATGAAAGCAGTTTCAAGGTAAAATTAGGTTAGTAGCCCAGCACAAGTACCCTAGACGTGATGTTTATGACTATGTTATGCTGTGAGAGTCTTACATATGTATTAAGTAATTGAGAAAAAAGTGATTCTTTAATCCGATAAATAGGAGCCTCAATATTAGAGAGACCTCAACGCTAAAGGACAGACATAAATATATATATAACCAGTATATAAAGAACTGGCGTTTGGGATCATAAGAGACAAGTTTTTGTGGTTCGGCATTATTTTTTAACTCTAACACAAATCAAAAGTTAAACTTAAACTCAATTTCTAATAAACATTAATTATATGGAAAAAGAAAAAAATTGAACTAAATTTAAAACTTTTCTCAACAGTCAGTCCTGTATTTAATATTATACTTAAATGAATTGATCTCATAATATAACAGCAATTATATGTGGGTACAGAAGTTGGACCGTATCTTCGCTTTAGACTAAATTATTCGTTTAAATCCATTCGAAAAAGTCTTAAAACAGTTCTGAGAGAAAATGTCTTAAAATGATTTTAAAAATGAGTTCAATTAAATGCAATAATTATTTGAATTTATGTCAAAAAACAAATTAAGTTTTCACTGGTTTTGGCCGAAAAACAGAGGTAACCATATTTACTGCTCTGGCATTGAGAAAGTACTGCCTTGAACTTGAAAAAAAAGCAACAGTAATCATATCATATCATTTATAGTTCGTATATATTTATATTAAAGCCTTTCTTCTCGTATCTGATTTCCATATCTCTCAATATAACTGTTGAATCCGTTGCTCTGAACCATTGATATTCCTATTGCACTATAAGCCTACTATTCTCTCAAAACATGTCATTTCTCTCTATTATATGCGAACTTTAATGAATGATATGAGAGGAGGAGATATAAGATAAACAAGTGTTGCATTAAAATTGATTTTATTGTATCAAAATTATGAACTCTTATCTGAACATTGAATTGAAAATATTTAATGACTTCTTTTACACAAATATATTCTCATTGTTTTCTAATTTAATTTTAAATCAATTTTTACAAATCATATCACAATTGAATCAATTTATTAGAAATTTATTCTTATCCTCATTTTCAGAGCCTCTTTTAACTTTTGAACTCTAGTGAAAACAAAACTCTTTAATCAAGTGCTCAAAGTTTAGATTAATTATAGATTTGATATTGACTTTTGAAACTCTGTTAAAGAATTTTCTCAACACATAATAGACATGAAATTGAATCTCAAATCAATTATTTGGTGTGAAAGCGAGCAAAGTTTGTCACTCATTTTAATAGCTAAACGAGGATAACCAAGATAGAACACAATATCAATTTATATAACTAGAAAAATAGTGATAAAAAAGTGAGAAATAATTCATTTAAAGATTAGTCAATTGAAGTATAGTTTCAAACATCAAAAGCCGAAAATAAATTGATTGAAGAGAAGAGTGTTTTCAGTTTTAAAATCAAAATTAAATTCTTTTATTGAAAACGAAAAGTGTTTTTAAAGTAAAAATCAATATAATTATAAAAAGATGTCTAAACACAGATTTCAAACGGAGAAAACAACTTTTGAAAGAATAAAGTAATTGAAAATTATTAAAAAGGAGCGCTTTTGCGACTCTCAACACACAAAGAGATAGTGTTTTTGTCAGCAAATTGTTTACACAATTAACGGTTCCGTTGGCTTTCAAGCAATCATTCTATTCATATATTGGCAAAAGACATGATTTAATCCCCAAATGAATTGAGAATAAACTCAAAGAGGAATAGATGTGATAGAAATGGAGCGGTATATTAAAAGTTCATTTTATTACATAAAAGTGTCAAACGCTTATAAAGTGCAAGTTGTTATCAAATAGAAGGGCTCTGTAGGTGTTCTTCCCCTTAAAATAGGATTTCAATCGCTGTTTTCTACTTTACTGATATACCGCTCTTTTGACTGTACGCTTCACTTTCCAATTTGTATGGAAAACCAATTTATACAAAGTGTTGACTTATTTGTTGTTTGAAAATAACTCTAATATACTGTCATATGATATACTCAAGTGTTAAGTTTTTACGAGACATAAAAAGTAAACCATTTCTCATAACAAAACCTCCCAATAGGTTGTGTGCCATCGCTTTTGTTAGAGTTTGAATGCTTACGAGAAATGCTCTTTAAATCTGATCGGATTTAAAAGGAATTACAAAACCGATCCTCCATTTGATTAGTTAAGTTTTGTGTAAAAAAATGCGTCAAAATAGTGTTGGATGTAAAGTGCAATTCCAGTATCTAACAGCTCAGTGGGTGTATGTGCTGTATGTGCTCTTCTCTATCATTCTATTTAGTCTTATACACAACGCTTTGCAGAGAAACGCTCTTTAATGCGTACTACAATTTTGTCGGAGCTCTGGCTTTTCACCAGAGTATTAGTTGTGAATAGACCTCAAGTTAACACTCTCTCCCTATAGTGTATATCTCATGAAATTCAATTGATTTTGAGTTATATAAAAGTTATATTAAAGTGAATGTAGAGTTCTTTCTCATAAGACTCACACATAGACACTAACAGAGAGCACTCACTCACTGGTCCGGCCCTCACTATGAAAGCCAGCACTCAGTTGCTGTCGACTCTAAATTATTGCGCTGTTTATCAAAAAGATTTGTTGGACCGAAAAATGTTAGTCTGAGAGCGAGAACTTCACAATAATTGTATTCAAACCCTAGTATTCAAACTCTGTCTAAATCTTTAGTTTTCTTTAAATATATTACAGTTATATAACTTATGTATTGAAAGTTCCTCTGATTTAAGAAATAACTGCCTTTCCCTGGAATACCGATTATGGAGAAAAGGTTTCGCTAAGGAATTATCCCTTTTTAACAATAAATGTCAGAACCCTTTATGTGAGTTAAAAGGTTGACATTTAATAGATATTAATAGTCTATTGTTAATAGATAATTTCAATTGGAATAATTTATTCCGAATAAATAAGCCAATGAAAGGTAGTCCCATATTTATTTGAGACCGTATGTCTTTCATCCTGCTGTGCCCATGCACTTGGTTCATTCTATTGATTACCTTTCGAAAGAACAGTTAACTCAAATACATATTGAAAGGGGCTCTTAGTTAATGTGATGCCCTCTTCTATTGAGAGTATGGAAAATAGCAAAATCTGAATTCACTTAACAGTTATTTTATACATAAAACACTTTTTAGAAAATAAATTGCATTAAAATGTGAATCCATTGACTAAAATACTATAGAAAAATAGTGAATAAATGGTATATAAAAGATTACCTTAATTTAAATTCTCAATTGTCAGATGAGTGCAATTATCGACAAAATTCAAATCGTGTTCAAACATTTAATGTAATACAGTTCTACTGCTTAAACCAAATTGTAAAGACTTCCCCTCTCCATAAGAAGTTGGTATTTCACCAATAAAACGATTCAGATTACCTGAAAAATAGTGAAAATAAGATAAAAATTAGTGATGGACTGCCATATTATTTATCACGTCTTCTAAAACATATCAAAGAAGAGAATTAAAAATTAAGAAAAAAGGATATCATTTAATCTTTATTAAAGTGATCACAATTAGATCGTCAAAGAATTGACTGAATTGACAAATAATAAACAAATATATTTATTGTTAATTAATTTGGAGGCTTTAAAGATAACAATTTTGAGATTATTTGTATTTTAAAGCATAAATTTGTTCCATGAAAGCTACTTTTGCATGAAATTCAAACATACATTTGTGAAAAATGACATTTTGTGTCAAATGTATGACTGGGAACCACTTTTAAGCAACTCTGAACTAAAACGGTATTCTTTTGCTGTAAACTTGTCATCATTTCTATGAAAAGTGGTCATCAAATGCAATAAAGTGTGTAAATAAAATTCAACTGTTTTTATAAGCATTTATATGATATCAAGGAATTAATGGCTTTGACTGACTATTGGGTCGGGTATACCATTAGAGCACTCTTTATATAAAATATATAAACAGTAAAACCAAAATCAATTGAAAGTGTAAAGCGTCACAAAAAAGAGAATATCAGAAATATTGTTAAAAATGATTTTAGAGCTGAAAAATGGTTTTTAAACACTATTTCAGTCTAACTCACAATGTATTTGAGTAAAAACAGATTCAGTCAACTGTTCACTCAGTTTAAAGTGTCGAAAGAGCTCTGAAAGTACTCGTCATTAAAAAGACTGTGCGTACAACAAGAATAGAGAACACAACCATCAAAACAGACACTTAATGGACAGTACTATTTTCTACATCAGAAACAAATGACCCAAATATATGGTGAATATAAATGACTTCTCTTGAAAAGTAAAAAATTTATATAAAAACAAAAACTAAAAATAATAATAATAAATGTTTTGTTAGTTCACAAAAAAATGAAAAACTTTTCAATTCTAATACACTTTCGACGTAAACTCTTTTCTGAAGAGAAAAATGTAAATGAAAACAAGTGAAATGCCTGACCACTGGTCATAACAAATGTGAGGCCATTTGATTGGTTACAAATCCAATGAAAAAAATAGTGGAATAAAGTAGTGTTTACGACAATTTTACTCTATATATCCGGAAGGGAGAGAGCGAAATGAAACCCCGATTAACCTCTACTTTCTAACGGCTGTGGTAATCCACTAATGTCTACCCCCAGTGCTCTATACTCTTACCAAAAGTACTCTCTTTTCCTACTCTTTTATCTCTTTTAGTCAATTCCTTTCAGAGAATTCTTCCGCGTTTTTACAGTTAAGAAAAATAAAAGGCATTTGTGACCAATATATCAATATATCTCTGTCTTTGGTGTGTCTAACTGTCCATCTCTGGGGACATGTGAACAGTAGTGGCCGAAACAGGCTTGAGTGCCACTGATAACCTCATTTCTTGGAGTGAATGTGCTATAACAGGATGTATTGTTAATGTGATGAACACATCTGCTTATTAGATGTTCTCAATTTTTTATGTATTGCTATTCTGTTTCTTTTAAATTATTTTCAGTGCTATTTCACAAAACATTGAAATTTTAATTAAAATTATTAAATGAGTTATTATTTGATTATCGATTGTCACCAAAAATATGAAAGACTTATCACTGAAATCTCACGAAAATTAGATTAAAATTTAAGGAAAAGCATTTGGTATTAAAGTAAACAAAACCTATGGTTCATTAAATTTGAAGGTCTGATAGACTATAAATATTAAGAATAAGAGCGAGAGCACAGGTGATTGGCAAAAATATCAAGTAAATATAATCACTAAACCTGAATAAAAGTAGAATTTGAAATTCAGTGTTTTGTCTGTTTTTAAAAACAACACAAACGTAGACCAGAATAAGAGAGGAGAAAAAGGAGAGTAAAAAACCAAAATAAAAAGCAGTGGTTATACCAACGAAACTTTTCTCATGGAATCAAACGAAAAGGATAGGGAAGAGAACGAGAATACGGAAGTGTGAGAAAAAAAATATTCGGTTTATATCTTCTATCAAACTCTCAGTCAGTCCTAACTCTCTTTCCTCGTCTATAATATGTTATTATTATTTTCGGGTGAAATGTATTGATGGCTACTCACATAGAACAAGGTTCTATAATTTGGACTGATGGCCGTTATCGCAATCCAGGGACGGCCGAAG
>JAQGBR010000889.1:0-10549 GCA_034698525.1 Achipteria nitens | reverse complement strand
AATTCAATATTCATTAAAAATAAAAATAAATTTTCAGCTGAAACTCAAAAATTTGTTGAATTTCTAGAAAATAAAAGCACAGAATATTCTGATATATTGTCAGAAGTCATACGACTTTTTAGAATAAATAACTGAAAAGTTGTGATAAATGTTAAAAAATTAAAATAATTAGATTCACAATATTTAGATTTAAAGTTCAAATACACAATAAGTTAATATCAAAATATCTAATAATAGTTACAAAGAATTCAAATAAAATTTTCAAAAAACAACCAAAAGTTATAAAATAAGAAATTATTTTACAGAAAACCTATTTTTGATAGAAATAAGTGATTAAATCTTTAAAACAGAAGAGAAAAGAAGAAAAAAATAACATAAAATATATTCAATAAAAGCTGAAAACTATTAAAAAAGAGATCAAAGATTTAAAAATGAAGTCAAATGTATTAAAAAAGTGCTTCCAATCAGACATCAAATGATCAGCAAATAATTGACTGATCTTTGATCACAAGTCATATTCGGCGCACTTGTCATGTATTTCAGCACTTGTTTAGAGCACAGTTAGTGATGGACTAATGATTGCGATTAAAATTAAATTATTTACAAATTTTTTTGACAATTAGAGGTCAGTTTAAAAAACAAATCCTAATTTTATTTTTGCTAAAAATGTGTTTAAAATTTGTTAATAAATGAGTATTTGTGCGGATCTCTAAATAATTCAAACTCTCAAATAAGTAAATTGAAAATTATTTAAAACTCATTTAAAGAAAATATTTAAGTTTTATAACTGCTTTGAAAATATTTAATTCAAAACTTTAGTTCTTAAACCAAAAAATAAAAACGATATAAACAGTGGAACTGACCTCTGATTCAAAGATAAATTAATTTAAGGACTAATTATCGTTAAAATTTCGAAATAAAAGTCAACAAAAATATAAGAATAAATAAAATTACCAAAAATTAAATAAAATTTTTAAGAATTTAGTCTTTAAAATGAAAACCGTATGAAAAGACAAAAATGAGTGAAAACTACTGAAAAGTATAGTTTTAAAGTCGAAGTAAATAATCGAATCATTTTTTAAATTTTTTAGTTTCTTTTGGTGCTCCTGAGCTCACAGACACTTTCCTTTTGTTTACTGTTTTGCATAACTTTTTTGAACACATTTTCTTAGATTTCTTACTAAAAGGATGTTTCGAAGCAATCGATTGTTTGTTTCGATCGGATTTTTTACATAAAACTTGTTTAGTCTTAGTCTGTGGCCGTTTTGGCTGAGTGGCAGCGGAGGACTGCCTACACGACAAGCTGCCTCCCTGTCATCGAACCAGTGGCTTACTGCCAGATATGGACCGCAATCCAGTGGTGTTTGCGCTGAAATTATAAAATTATTATTAAATATTTTTTAAATTAATCTTAAAATTTATGCGAATGTCTGACAAACGAATTGTTTCCATCAGAAAACGAAAACAAGTGTTAGCTTTCAATTCAATGACTGATCACAACAAATGAAATTTAGAATTAAATGTTCGCCGATTGCAAGACATTCACTCAAATAAAGAGTTAGAATTGAAGCAAAAGATCTCACTTAAGATTAGAGTTTGAAAGAAGATTGAGATTAATATCAGAATCAGTCGAAAGATTCGAAATATTTTTTGAGTTTTTGTTAGAAATGATTGCGTTTTGATTGTTATTATAATTATTGTTATTATTATTGGTATTAATATTATTTGCATTTTGTTTGTTCGCTGTTTTATGAGAGAGAGGAGAGTTAGAACGCGTCCGGATTCGTCTTAAATATCTATAATCCGAATCATTTATAGAACTGGAAGTGGGCTTTGATTGAGATTCCGGTATATTTTGTCGGGAATTAGAAGAAAAAGAGATAAAAGAAGACGAAAAGGAAGATTGAAATAGCATTTCTTGTACGGGAACGACAACATGTCGCCAAACACCCCTATTAGACAGTAAGGGTCAGCCCATTATTTCATTTCAAATAACAATTCAATCGTTGAAACTAAATATTAAATTTGTTTTTACTTACGTTTTGGGATTCGGCGGTAAAGAGCTTTTGGTGTTAAGTTTTCGAAGATATTTGACGCTTGAAATTGTAGTTTCAGTCATTTGAGGTCTTTCCTCTTCACCTGTTTTAGTCTTTCTTATCGTAGATCTGGTGTTATATATAGAAACAGTTGTGCTCTTTGTTTGTGGTTTCAATGATTTCAATGGAGAGATATAAACATCTTCTTTGGGTTGAGATGTAGACCTTCGATGAGTTCTTTGATCATCGATAGTGACCCCAACAGAAGGTGTGGTAACATATGTGGCAGACCTCACATTTCTTCTCTGAGCTTTAATTCTGTTGAGTTGATCGCCCTGAGTCTCGATTTCATCATTCAGTGTACTGGTGTTCAAATTTTGGCCACTTTTTCGAGGTTTACGTCCCCTATCGGTTGACTCTAATTTAGAGGACTCGTCATTTAGAAACAAATCGTTGACTTCGTTTGCAATTATATTAATGCTATTATTTTCATTATCCAGAATATGACACTTCACTAGAGATCGTTCGCTACTATTCTTGTTTATAATATCGTTATTATTATTATTAATAATATTTTGAATTTTATCTGAATTTTTATTGCGATGAATGTCTCCCTGAAGCCAAAGATATGTCTCTTTTCTATTAATTAAAACAATTAAAACCGATTTAAAGACTTTGAATTGAGTGGTCATACTCTTCGAGCCAATGCTGTTGATAACCAATTATAGATCCGGGTCTACAGATTCTGATCCATGCAATGGCTTCAGCGGCAGTGAATCTGTAGTGTTTCATAATATAACAGGCGATTAGTGTTCCGGTTCGACCCAAACCCGCTTTTGGAATATAATATAAACTTTAATTAAAAATGTTTAGAATATTAGTCATAAGAAATACCTTTACAATGAACTGCAACGGCTCCGGAAGTGTTCTCTGAGATCTCTAAGAACTCCCTCATAATGGCATCACTTGGAGTACTGCCATCAATAAAGAAGAGGTCTCTGTGATCAAAACCATTGTCCAAAAATCTGTTGGCGTCGTAAAGCTTTTTATTAAGCCTTACAATAGTTGTGACGTTATGTTTACGGAAGTAATCAAAGTATGTTTCCGGTGAATGTAATGCATATCCATTTTCGACCACAGACTTGGAGTGGGGGCCGCAAAAAGCAATGAACTTCTTTGGAAGGATCCAATTCAGGTCTCCGTTTTCTACTTTCTGTTTCAATAAACAATATTTTCAGAAATGTTTGATTAATAAACAAATTTGTTGTCAAACCTCATAGTATTGATACTCTTCGATATCAAAATTATCAAAATTTATAAACTTATGTTTCAGTGCCTAAAAAGAGTCGTTTAAATCAAAAATCAAAATATTTGAACAAAAATAAAATAAAAAACAAATACTTTGTCGACAGCTTTAAGACAGTCGAGTAAATAGAGGTGATAAGAACAGGGACCAAATGCTGCGTCTCTAAACGGTAAGAAAGGCGGTCCATTGCTGTCCATTAACCGTTTGTAAACATCTTCTGGTGATATCTTTAGATATATTACCTGAAGAAAGGATTTTATAATTTGACTGAATTTTATAAGAATCGACTCATACAGAATAGGCTCCAATAAGATAGCCTGCATTCGCCCTCTTCTTGCTATCAGTAGTCGTGTAGTGAACTATTCTCTTCTTATTGCTCTAAATTAACAATCAATGCATTTATAGTATTATTAATATTTAGTTTTAAATTTATTATAATAATTGTATTCAAATGTCATTTTCATGCAATTCTCGAATCAATTTTAAATTAAAATTTATTTAAACTTATATTTGTATCGATATTAATATCAAATTTGATTAAAATCAAGGAAATAGTGAGAAATATTGAATAGAATTGAAATTTTAATAATTATTTCTCATTTCTATCGTTTGTAAATCAAATAAAATGAAAAACGTTTTGAAAATCTTCTATAATTGTCTATAAATGTGTGAAATTGATATAAACTACAGTCAAGTCTCGCCTACGCTCTAACGAAACCAATTATAAGTGGACAGGACTTCAAAGTTTTTTCCAACTCTTCCCACGAATATATTTGAAATATTACTTCAATTTAAAGAAATGAAATTTTTGTGTGGGTTTTAAATATTTGAAAAAATAAATCATTAAAATACTAATTATTAATATTTCAATGAAATTATTTTGAGATAAAATCAAATAATAATTTTGAAAAAAGACGCCAAACCTTAAGAAGTTTATTGAGTTTAAGACAATAGCGATAAAGAAGTGCCAAATTTAAAGGACCGAAATCTGAGTCAAATCTATTCATAAATATTTTGATTTTAAATTAGATATGAATTTAAATAATTTGAAACAAAAATAATAAAAACAATGAGATATTTATACCCTTCATATACGAGTTGGTCATCGATTGAGAAATAATTGATCCATGAATTAGATTTGGTCTTCAAATTGAGTCCAATACTGGGCCTAACAGTTGCCAAATATAGTCGACCTTTAATTTAATTTAAGTCAAATTAAATATTTTAAAAATATTTATGATTTTATTTTAATTTCAATTTGAAATTAAAATAAAAATCCAAACCTTTAGTGATTTCTGCGATATGTACTAAACCAGGGATCAGCTCTTTTAGCGCACGTTTCGAGTGCTCATCCATTGCTAGTATCGATTCAATCGATTTTCAAATTATTTGAAAATATTTTCATTCAATCATTTCATTCATTATTTTGTTTTTAAAATCAATTCATTTCTGAAAATACATTAGATTTGAGGCAATAATTATTTATTTATTCAATTTAACCATCGATTGAACCATATTTTAATGAAATCGATTTAAAACACATTAAAATTAATAATTTTATTAATTTAATGGATGTATAGTTTGAATGAAAACAAAAATATAATTAATTAACAAAACATTGAAGTAATTAAAATCTAATTAAATATGTTTTGTAAACAAATTAAAAATTCAAACCAAACAATACTTTCACTCAAATCACTGAAAATACCGTTGAATTCAATTATACAAACATTTGTGCGTATTTTCAAACACTACAACACTATAGCAGTAGTGCTGACATCTCTTCCATATATTCTTCTAATCACTAGACATCAGATTCTGTTAATTCTCTATTTTACAGTTTGTTTCCTTTACAATATCTCTTATCAATTACACTAAATCCTTGCAGAACCGAACGCGCAGGGTCAAATATTTTGTTCGGTGAGTAGAGGTTTGAAATGCTCATAGTATATGTCACGTTACCTAAAAAATTTTCGGTAAAGAGGTTTTCACTTACGAGAGGGTCAAAGCCTTTGACTCAAAGGTTATGAAAGAATTGAGTCTAGTTTATCTTTAATATTGATAATTTTTTAATGTGTGTTAATTCTAGATTGTTCTTGAGTTGTTCTCTTCATTATTATGTGTTCTTCTAAATTCTTGTAAATTCTTCTAAACTCTTGTAAACTCTATTATAGACATAAAATTTGTTTTAAGAACTTACGACGAATTAAGTGAAAATGAATTCTCGAGTTTTTATGTTAAAACAAAATTTATTTTTAAGCAAATATTTAAGTAAAATGTATTAAAAGTGCATAAATTAATCAATTAATCAATTAATTAAAAGTAAAATTATATGAATTGATTGAAAATAAAGTTTAAAATTATTTAATGTTTTCTCAAAATTAAGTGAATATTTGATGATTTCGTGCAAATAGTTTCAAATATTGACTAAAAATCTATTCAATCGTAAGACAATTCTTGTGATCTAATATTTCCTAAATTAGAAATTGTAAGACTTCTAAGACTTCGTGATCTTTCAAAAAGAGAGGGATCGGTATAAATGGGTTCACTCGGATCGTCAAACTTTTGGTGCGATTGTTGTGCCGTTTGATTAAATTGGTTTACATAAAAATTGCCATTTGTTTGGTTCGGAACCACAAAATTAATGTCTTTACTCTGAATTTAATTAAATTATTTTCAATAAAAAACATTTATTTCTGAATATTTTTACCAATGATTTAGTTTTTCTGAAGTAAACGATGGCAGCGATGGCCGAACCAATTGTCATAATTGATGCAAGAATTGTAACCGAAGTCACTAATGCATAATAACTGCTTTGAGGCACACAGACCTTAGGCGACACTTTACCTGTTGATATCTGAGAGGTTTGGGCTTTACTTTCAGTCGATGGTATGTCTTCGCGGGACAAATAGACTCTCAATAATTCGTGGACTTCTTCTGCGTCTTCTGTAGAGTTCGACTTTTGTTGAGTCGAATTCTTAGAAGTGACTGATCTCTTCTTTCTACCCCAGGAGGGAAAGGATCCTGGTCCACGACCCCTGTCATTACATATAACCTAATGGACAATCATTTAAATAATTAAATCAATTAAATAAATAAATGAATACCGGTTCACACGGGCCTCTACAGGTGCGGACAGTGGCCTGAAATACTAGAAAGTTGGAGTCAGGGATTTTAAATGCATAGAATTCAGCCTCGAGTCCACCGTCGGGTGTCTTATGTAGTTCGGGAAACACATAGAGATCCACTGGACAGCTGTTAACATATTTATATTAATTATTTTTTATAAAGAGATATGTATACCCTCTGGAGTCAACCAAATGAACCTGTCGTCCAGTGTATGGATCCTTTGCGATGACATTAGCAGCGAATATGTCGTTATTATACAAATCATAGCGAACTGTCCAATGGTTTAATCAAAATAATCAGTAATTTATATAAAACATTACATACACTGTCCTCTGGCCTCCAATCTAAAGGTCAACAAATCTCCGACTACTATAGTGTTAGTGGGAGTGCCTCTATATAGTACTCTAAGCACTACATTGGAAGTTAAGATATTCTGTGCGGGTAAGTGTTCGATTTGGGTCGGGTGTCGACTATAAAATTTACACAAATTAAATGTTTTAACAATTAATTGAGTTTTAGAGAACAAACCCATCAGTCTTAGTGTCCAAGTAATTAGAAGTGACCACAGCTTCTCCCGGTCCAGAGAAGTAGCATGTTAAATTGTATTTTTTGTCACGACTTGTCTGAACATAATCATTAAATTGGACGACCACTATATTAGTCATTGCATCCCCATATTGTTGAGTACCACAACGAGGAAATCCATTGGCGCGGCTTATTCTGAGAACACTAGTAGTGCCTCCGTTTCCATCGAAAAAACATGAATCATAGAAACCATAGGTATATATTCGACCGTAAAAGGGCTCAGAAGTACGTAAACTAAATTCCATCCCTTCTGGAGTACAGGTTTGGGTTACTTCCATGCAGTCACTGCTGGCCGGAGCCGGTCCAGGGCCTGAGCCCATATCAGAGCGTTCATAATAGTCATATTGAGAATTGTGTTCAAAATATGTCGGGTTATCGTATTTGAATTCTTTGGAATCAAAATGACTTAACTCGCAATTGTCGGGAAAAAATGCCCGAAAATTAAATGATTTACAGACAAAATCTCGGGTCTCAGTACAGGCTCTCTCACAGTCCTCTATTCTCTCTGCGCGAACCACTTTAAAGATATATTGACTCCGAAGTCTCGAACTAAAACCTATTCTGGAAAATCGAGCCGTAACTGGAGGGGCGGCAGAACCCGTTGGGACTGAAAATTTGCACAATTCTGGGTTTTTCTGAGGTGGAAAAGGAGCGGGTATAGCATTATAAGAGCTACTCGACCCTACACTGTAAGGAATTCCATAAGTAGGAGGGCTAAGAGGAGCTTGAACAGGAGGAGGAGGCTGTTGACCCACACCTCCTCCACTCGTACTGATTGGATAACTTGTGTGAGTAGACGAGTGTTGATTAAAAGAACCATAAGGAGGAACTCCATATCCTGGATAACGGTTAGCTGTTGCGTAGTTTGCATTGAATCCTCTTCTGGATGCTGTATATCCTCCCGGTCCAATATCATCATAAGAAAAGCCTCCCCTGTGATGGTCTCTCGCCTGATATGCATTACTCCACGTTTGAAAGCCTCCATATAATGCTTCTGAAGAAGAAGGCATTCCTATAGAATGTGGAGGGAAACCAGATCTTTGATCGTAAATGTGAGGACTGACATAACTTTGTGGATAAATTTGATCTCCACTTCGATCTGAAACAATCAAAATTTAATTCATTTTATGGAAACAATTTTAGTTAAAAGCGATAAAAAAACAAATTTCATGCGATTCCAGAACTCAAAGATTTCATTCCGAAGACATTCTTTAATCGATTAAATAATTAATTTCGATAACATTTATATGAAATAAATTATTTAACTTTAAATTCATTGCAATCTTAACTTCATTTAATGAATAGAATATCAGAATTAATAGAATTTTTTGGATCACAATTCAAAATGCATTCAAATATAAAGCATTCTTTAAATCAAAGTCAAGCACTTTATCACGACTGGACATTACCATGGTAATATATTGGATGCTAGATTTTTTCAAATTAGTTTCAAGCAATTAAACATTCATTTTTCTTAGACATCAATTAATTAATGAAATGAGATAATTGGTGTGCAGTCGTTATTTAGTTGATAATAGAGGAGTGTATGACTTACACCATTTAAACTTATAAAAATCATAGTTAATGTCATCGATTAAATTGGAATTATTTTTGCCGATACCATCAAAAGTACTGAATCGACACAATCTCTTTAGTGATGAATATTCAACTGAACGACAACTTCTTTGGAATCTTGTCATACATTCGTGTAAACAATCGAAGAAACTATAGACACCTAACTCTACCTGATGTCTACCTTTCAATCGTTTACTTCGATAGCACTCAAGAGTTGCGTTACGGAGTGAATCGTCTAAAGATTTATCTAAAGATTTCTATAATTTAATTGTTTTTCTTTTCGATCAAAATTTGGTTATTCTCTGAAATTGTCATAAATTTCAGTATTTTTGGAATTTTGAGTCATTTTTTATAATTTCAAAATATATTCATAAGAATATAACAAAAGACATACCCTTTTCATCGCTTACACACAAAACTCTGAATAAATTTCCTGACGATGGCTTCAATGGTCTGCTTTTAAACTGTTGAGTGTTTTGTGTTGACTCCGGAGGACTGAGTTGTTCGTAAGAAAGTGGATCCTCATCATATAGGATACATGTCTGTCCCGCTTCATCAAACATAAAGGATCGACAAAGAAATCCATGTTTTTCTAAACTTTCTAAACAAGCGTTAGAACAGTCGTGAAAATCATTTGCAGTCATTAAAACCCTCTCATAAATAGCATCCAATTGTTTAAGCGTTTCCAGAATGAAGGCATTCCACGAACACATTTGTGTCCCTTTTTTCACAATTAAAGAGTAATTAATTATTGTGTGAATAAACATAAATATTAATAACTGACTGGGAATACACATATTTTCCATGTAATCAGAGTTAGGATCGACTTTAAATCCTTTAGGATTCGTATAACGCGTTTCTCCACTAATTTTGCATTTATTTGTTTTTCTGTTGAAAGAAACAGATCTACAGACAAATGTGTGTTCATTCAGACATTTATCTTCGCATTCAGTTCTATTCTTTGTCTGAATTTCTTTATCATCAATTCCTTCGAATTTATATCCGGGTATTCTTTCGAATATATAGAGTCGATTCGCACACTGAGTGCTAACTTTTGTCGCTATTTTCCAAATAATTTATTTTGAAAACGAAAAATATATCAAAATTATATCAATTCTTACACGAAAGACAGACTTCATTGTAATGCCAGGCATTCTCCTCTCTGACCAGAGTGTCCTCTCCATCTGGATTTCCTCTATCATTATAGAGAGTACAGGTCGACGGCTCGTATTCCGCACTAATGTTCGGCACATTTTCTTTTCCCTGAATTAACAGAAATTTTGATTTAATTATTTTTATCTAAAATATTTGAATAGTTGTCAGTTACTGTTTGAGGACTTTTAAAAGGACTGGAACGTCGTCGTCCTGGAGTGTAGTCGAAAGATAAACAATTTTGTATAGCAGTAAGTCTGTCCTCTTGACACCGTCGGATGCATTCCTCCAAAACTTTAATCGGTAATTCATTTCTTGTTATCTAATAATTTTGTAAATGTAATAACAGTGGACTCTAAGAGAGTTAAACAAATCTTACGATTTCTTTAATCGCTTTATTATTATTGAATTTTGTGATACCATTTAGTCTGAAATCAGTTATCTTTTCGTAAACAAGTTTTCCGATTCCATTATTACAACTTTGAGCTAAATTTAAATATTAATATCAATTAAGCGATTTTCTAAATTTAAACTTTTTTCAATTGCAAAAATAATCTTAATAAATTAAGACATAATATATAAGAATTATGATTCTATTAATTGCAACTGGTGCTTGTTCATTTATTACCAAAATTAAGAGCGAAATTAGTTTTAAGATATTTTTGAAATTTATTCAAATTTAAACATTATTTTAAATTCAATATAATTTCAAAGCTTTATTCCGGGTTTTGTTTAGACTTAACCTTTTGAACATCAGATCATACTT
>JAQGBR010000888.1:0-10551 GCA_034698525.1 Achipteria nitens | reverse complement strand
ATTTTATAAAAAAATTAATGTGAATTTCAACTTTGTAAATCAACTGAATTTGAATTGTTTTCAAAAATTTTCATAAGCATTAACTAAATGTAAGTGAATTGTATTATAAATTAGATTAAATACAATTGATTTGAGAACATATAAAACTTTTTTTAAGAAAATTATTTAAAAATAAAACTTATTTATTGAATCACTTCTAAAATAATTTTCAATTTTATTGAATGAAAATCTTTTTTGAAAGGGTTTCCTATTTTAATGATATTCGAAATAATATTCGAATTTATGTTTTCTTTTATAAAAAAGGTATAAATCTTAATATAAAGAGCAATGAATATTTGCAACGCATGGCTAACCATTAGAATATGGATCGAATAATATTGCGTGAAATACAAGCAGTCTGTACACCAGTCCTGGTTATGTTGTCTGTGCTCTTTGGCGTCAAGCTATACATAATTTGCGTGTCTGTGCGCTGCCATTGATTCAGATCGGGTAAAGCGCTGCAAAAATTACTCAGAAATAACAAAATTTCCAAAACGACTGTTTCTATTATAATCAGTGGACCCACAAACAAATACTCGATAAATATCATCCATTCAATTATATTATTTTCTATCTCTTTTGATAGTTTTTTCAAACTGCCCATAGCAGTTGTTCAAAATTAAAACATGGTAGTTGCAATTGCTAATTTACACAATTTATTTCGAAATATTTACTTAAATTTATCTCATTTTTAAAATAATTTCAAAACTATTATTTTTCTGGACTTTCAGATTATATTTTAGATTTTGTGATAAACTAAATAATTATTCATAAATTTTGTTTAATTATTTTACAATTAATTCAAAATGTGTTGAGTTTACACAATAATCCAAAGATTTTTTTTCTGAAAAAAATATTTATAAATGATTTCAGAGCCCATTGTTTGGGGAAATATCTTAAGATTAAAGGAATATTTGGAATAAATGTTTTAAGAAGACTGACTGGTAGTGAATATAAAGAGAGAGAGAGAGAGAGAGAGAGAGAGAGAGAGACTCTCGTATTACCTTTGCTTTTGGATCGCAAAATGAATAGTGAAGTATAGTTAGAGATAGAGTATGGCATTTGAAACGTGCAAACTCTCGAGTAATTTATCATTCAGTTTGACTTAAATTCAAATTAGCCTAAAATTCTTTAAATTGAAAAAACGAGTCGAAAATAAATGCTTTTATTCATCACTGAATGCATATAAACATCGGAACTGTAGTTCGCATTTGTTTTTGATGTTTGTTTTAATGATAATATTTTTGACTCTTTATAACTATTTTCAAAGAAAACGACTGATGTTAGGAACTGACTGTCTTTACTATCTTTCGTTTTATGTCTGAGTAGGCCTTACTTAAAGCTTAGGTAAGCCGTTAGCAATGCACTCAAGTCTTTGCTTTTAGTAAAATAATGTCGAAAATTAAGTCTCTCTCTCTCTCTCTCTCTCTCTCTCTCTCTCTCTCTCTCTCTCTCTCGCTCTCTCTCTCTCTCTCTCTCTCTCTCTCTCTCTCTCTCTCTCTCTCAGCAGTTTTCCTGCGATTGTCTCCAATGTTTGGATGTATTGGAGTCTCTATGGACTGAATAAGGACTCGCATCAGTAGTGTTAGAGCACAGCACAATATATGCATGAGGAAAGCCAGATCTGATGGTAAACTGATCGATAGGACATCTTAGACTCAGCGCTAACACCAATAACTGTACTAACATTAGGCTGAATGTGGGTAACACTAAAATCTAATCGATTGGTTCGGAACAACAGTTTTGAATTACTCAAGAGTTGTGTTAACTCACTCTCTCTTTGCGTTAGGTGTGAGCTTTAACTCTCATCAAATCAGATACATATGCGCTCAATCAGGTGATGGATTTGAAGCAATTTAAGTGTCCATTTCTCAGTCAAAGCCAATTGATTAATACAAGATTCTAATAAGTTTGGAACGGCTCTATCGGCACACGATTCTGAGCCAAAGTCATCCCTGATTTGATAAATTAGTTTCCATATAAACATAGCAAAGCGTAACACAACTATTATAGCAATTTATTACTTATAATGATTAATGATTGTCTACTGTTCTTATGTTGGCTTTTATTTGTGTAAATAGACAAACACATAGACACACACACACACACACACACACACACACACACACACACACAGTACATAGACATAACACTCACATCTAAACGCTAGCACATAGACTTCACATTCATATGGATGAAGTCTACTACAAAAGAGGTGCTTTTGCTGCTAATTGGGGTAAGTCTTATATAATGTGTAAACTTGTTGAAATTATTGATGATTGATGTCAGTGCCAATAAATTATATTCACTTACATTACATTTTATGATTAGGTTCTCAATTCATTCAAATGTTATAAAAATCTAATCTTTTATACACTAATCGACTAAAAGTTTATTTAATAAAAAGTATTATTTGATAGCAATTGTCGAATGAATTTATTGTGTAATTCTATTAAATTAATAAACCATTTATTATATTCCTGCAAGTGCTATATAGATGTGATTTCTACAGAACGGGTCTCTGCCTTTTAGCTGAGCAACTCTGAGCTCCGAGACTCTGGAAAGATTAATGTGGTGCGAGTGTCATGTGTTGTTGTAGAGCAGATTCTCTTGTAAACAGCCACAAAACTCGTGTTCTTTGTCGAGCACTTGGGGCCTCCTTTTTTGACAAACGGCTACCATTTATCAATTCTGGTCTTTATTCTGTGCCAATTCAATAACCATTTTTATAAATTTATACAATTATTGGGACACAAAACAACTCAAATAGTTATCTGTCTCTGTATTATCGGACAGCTCTTAAACTTTTTAACTTTTACTTTAAAAGTCAGACAACCCGTAAAGAGGAGAACACCAGTTCCCCACTGTTAATGTATGTGTGCATCAGAGCACTTCTAGCACCCAATCCCTTGTCCTCTGCATATTATTATTATTTAAAGAGAAAACTCCGTTAAATTTTTCTAAACGAAAAGGTCAGAGATTGCAATTGGAGTGAGTGCTCATTGGCTAAAACATTTACTCCTAATACTATTCCTCCGCATATAACATAAGCCCCAGTATTTGGGACTGAGCTCTGCACTAATATTATTAAAGAAAAGTAATCGGCTCACAGACTCGGTTTTAGAGGAACACTACTAAAAATGTATTATTTTTGTGTGGGATAGGGATAGTATTCTATTAGGGGCGCAGTTATGGCTGACACAGCATTGGCTTTCATCTAACAGATGCTATCATCAAAACAACACAAAAAATGTTTGGAAAAAATAATTCAAAAAAACATCAAAAGAAAAGTTTTAAAAAATAGTTGACAACAATTTTCTCCGCGGATTAAAAAATACATTCTTTTCTGAACTTTTGAAAAATTGGAGCATATTTTGACTTATTCTGTGCTAAAACTTTTTTTGCCAGAAATAAGATGAGGAAAAGAGCAGCTTTTGATTATCAATATATTTGACAGCTTTTTGATACGACAACTGAGTCTCGAACTGACGACAAGAAAATGATTTGAATAATTTAGTTGCTTTAGTCTTGGTGATTTATTACTGATTCTCACGCAATAATAGAATTCTAGATCCGAGTAAAGAGTTTTTGTAAATGTTATGCATTTGTCAGTATATACAGTGTTATACACAGTTTCTATATATCCAAGAACTGAGGTATATATGCCAGTGCTATATGCCAGTGGTCATTGGCTATAATATGATATGTTATGATAAATGAGTGCTTTACGTGATCGTAACCAACACCTCACAAAGATTAAGATTGATGTCCAATATTTTTCTTTAGATATTACCATCGATTCAAACAACAATTTATTGACTCATATTTTCTGAATAGACATTACCTGAGATAATCATTACCTGAGATAATCATTACCTGAGATAATCATTACCTGAGATAATCATTTTCGTAACAAATTTTTCCAATTTTTTTATAATGATTTTCCAATTTTTTGGTTAATAAAAACAATTTTTGCGATAAATGATAACTTTCTATAAGTAATGATTGATCAGAGATTTCAGGAGATTGTGATCGGAAACAAATATAACTCATATACAACAGTATGTATAAATTTAATGGTAAAATAAAATTGATCCAGGCTAAAATTGTGAATATCTATAGGCTTTTATTTATTAGTTGTTTATTGTATTATAAGTTAGAGATATATATGAAATGCATTAGTGATTGTATCATACATTGAAGTATATGTTAGAGTCAGTTGTATGCCTTCAGTACAGCATAAGTAGAGTTAGACTGGGAGTAGAGTTGAGTACAAAGCTCTTTGTGAAACATATTTGCAGTGTATGTCAATTCTCTTTATTTTCATTTTCCCCTCATATTTGCTTCTATCAAAGCCTGTGCTGTAATGAGTAGGTTCTATGAGTTTCAAGCCGAGAGCAGAGCCCGCCTAGTGATCCATCATTGTCCACAGGCACAGCACAAATATTCGGCACAGCATTTGTGCCAACCGTCAAGTGCTGCGGCGACCAAAGCAAAAACTTTTCCAACTTAGCCATCAGTTCGGAGCATAACTGGTCTGTTATACGAATGCCTGATCTAAATGTAATTATAATCACTGCACGAAATAGGCGGCTCCCAAATATGTATTGCGAGACCAACACAACCGATACTTTCCATTTGTTTTTCTATTACTCACTAAAAGCGTATATTAAACCAGTTTTATATTTCTTATATTAATTTCTACGTTTGGATCGCATTTCCAAACACTTATATTCATATTAATTAACTTCTGATAAATTTAATAAAAAAATCAATTATTAAACACATTTTAACGGGTTTTACACCTAAACTAAGAATTTAGTGGAAAACCTCACTAAACCTCACAACTCATTACACAAACATTTCTTATGCGAAAAATTATTTAGAATAACAATATTTTCACATTTTATACACCAATTGATGCGAAAAATCCTAAATAATGAGTGAAAACAAGAATTTGAGTTAATTTTGATATTTATTTTGAATGAGTGTTTGCAGAGATCAGTGCAGTGTTTGTATAACGACTCACTTGAGTTTCCCTTTTATTTTATAATGGATTATCCAATTAATTCGTTGTTTCCGATTAAGTACTTGACAGCAACAACTTATATGTGATAGAGTACTACAAATCGGCACATCCATCATTACTTGTCGACAAAAATGATTTTTCACCACAATTGTATCATTCTCCACTAATAGATGGCGCCACCGATTCTTTAAGATGACTTTAATCAAAAATTGATCAATTACATTTTACTCCACATTAGTATTATATCGATGTTTAACTTAACATTAATCATAATATTGACGAAAAATATGCTGAACTAAACGATTGGGTAAAAAATTGATTAATTGTTAATTTGGTTAATCTATCATAAATACTACACTTTCTATTAAACATGCACAGCTTATTTGTCTTTCTAATTGTGACTAATTTGTGACTAGCATATTTATCAAACATTTTGTGGAATTTATCAAAAATTTAATTTTTTATGAAACGATAGTTTGGAAAATATTTGTTTTTATCACTTTATTTATTCTTAATTAAAATAAAATTTTATAAAATAATTTTTCATTTTAATCAGAGATATTTAGTGAAAATATTTCTTCAAATATTTAGAATTATATTTTTATTTTTCAAATGATTTTATTCACTGAATTCTCATGAATTTCAAAGCTTTCATTTTTAACATAAACATAATCTCGAATGGCATCACATTTGATATGAGGACAGTTTGATATCCATTCAGAAAATATATGGTATTTGGTATTTGATTTGAATATATTTTGCAATAAAGACTAAAATTGGAGGAAAAAGTATACAATGAATTGTTGCGTAAAAACAGATACCAAAAATAGTGTCTATAATTGAAAATTTTCATTTCAGTGATTTAGTCTATGATTCATAGACTTCATAATTCAGTTTTCTTTCTTTCATATCATGTGTTTGAATGGTTAGAAAATGAGAAATTTTTGTCATATTTTTTCTATAAAAATCAAAATATATATTGCAATGCATTAGACGTTTGAATAGAAAATTCGTTTCTTATCACTGTTTTTCACATTCAAAAGCATAACAAATATTGAGTTTCGATTTTACAATTTAAGACGAATTTCGGGCTTTTTATCTGAACGAGCAATCATTTGAGACAAACTGACGAACTGTTGTTAGACTTTATTAAACAACTGATCCAAAGCGCTGATAGGATTGACTTTTTCTTCACATAAAAATATACTAAAACTTAACGAAATGTATAATAGAGTTAATATAGTTTTGCATTGCATTCAATAAACTGAATACAAACCAAATACTGATTTCTTTATATTCTATATTCTCTTTATAAGTCAATTGTATTTAAGACTAAATGTGAATAACTGGTGCACCACTTGTGCATCAATAAGTTCATTGCTCACATTTCATTTAAATTTATCTTTTCATTCAATTTTCAAATTTTATTATAATAATAGCGAGAAATCAATAAAATGTTATCATTTTCTACATATTCTTCGCTCTCTTTTTAGAGATAAAAAATATTTTCAATGAAAGGAAAGTTTGTTTGGACGCAAAGGATCTGCGGTTTCTTCTTATACTTATTGGGCCATTAGTTAAACTCATTCTGTTATACAAAACTAAAGCAGGATTTCCTCGGGATTTACTCTAAGAAGATTGGTTAGCAGTAAAGCTATAATAGCGATACAATCAAATTGACTTCCCTTGATTCTAAATATTTGATCTACCAATAATAAGAAGACGATGGGCACAGAAGAAAAATTGGAAAAAGTAAAGACAGAGTGAGAGACAAGATTTTAGCGACAAAATAAAGCATTAAATAAAATATCAAAATATTATTTTTTGTTCGGATAACTAAAAAATCGAAATTTAATAGTTGTTGGAAACGAAAAGAAAAGATAGGATTTCTAACTGTATCTAAAGATTGATTGTTTGTGACATCGCGACAATTTCGAGGCACGTATACCATTGAGAGTATATCCAATACATTGCATACGTGTGAGCGTTAGTGAACTACTCTTTTTGATATATGAGTTGTTATTTCTTTTTATTATATAGATTCGGTCCCTTTGGTGAGCCGTAACGCTTGGCTGCTCTCCTAAGTTCAGATTCGGCACTGACAGCAACGTCAGGGGGGAAACACTGCAAAATGATTGATCGGATGGGAAACGCACTGAAAGAAAGAGAGAGACTGAAGAGAGAGATGCAGAGAGAAAGAGAGGGATGCAGAGTGAGTGCACCACAACCAATGCAAGCATACTATCAGACTCTTGCTTTGCTCCTCTCTCTGTCTGTTTTGCCCTTTTTTAGGTTGGTTTGCCTTCTGTACATCTAATGCTTTTAATGCTGAATCTTTGTTGATAACGGATTTGCATGCAGTGAGAGATAGGATGAACTGCGAGAAGAGTTCAGACAAACTTAAATACATTCTACTCTTCTCTACTCTTCTCTAACTCAGTATAGAGAATGTGGAGAACCATAACAGAAGAGACGACTAACGCAACGCTTCAAAGGTTCACACTTTCCATTATAGGCCTTATATCTGTTCACTTATATAATCATACATTTTATACACACATATATGTATATATGATATATTAAATTCAAATATAAATTGTTTTGTGTGTGAGAGCAGTGATTCTGTTTCCTCTCTCATTCAAGACTGAGCCCATACTTGTCCTCTATATTTCATCGAATATTTTTTGGAACCAAATCTCATATCTTTTGAGACCTGTATTTGTTAGACAGTATTTGTCTCTTCTTTTTTCAACTGATTTCCATATCAACCAAATAAAAGTGAAGACTCAGCAGTTGCTGAGCATTGGATGCGAGGCTTTTGCCTAATATTCTTGATTTTGAGTCGAAGTTGAGACTATGTATGTGTTATGCTGTGCTCTGTTGTATGTATACTACTATATAGACATAGCTATACAGCTGTCTTCTTGTCTTCTTTTTCTTATACTACTTTTTAAGCACAACCAGCTGACGCTTCTCAATGTCCCTCTGCCAGTGCCAAAGCTTGTGCCACAACACAACGCATACACTTCTTTTACCATTCAGTTTAGATCTCTTGCATTGTATGCATCCAACAGACAGAACATTACAAAAATGAATGCAAGTGAGGGACAGATCACATAGAATAGGATCAAAGAGAGAGAGAGAGAGAGAGAGAGAGAGAGAGATAGAGAGAGAGAGAGAGAGAGAGAGAGAGAGAGAGAGAGAGAATTTTAACGACTAAATAATTTGACGGCTTCATCAAAATCGATATGAAGGGCATATTTTTACAGAAAAAGGTATTCATCACTATTTAGTATTCTTTGGTTATTCGCAAAAATTTAGATTCAAGTCATTCGATAAAAATTTAACTCAATCTCTGATTTTCTTGACTCAATTCCTTGATTTACCAAATCTTTTATATCTTATTTTGAAATAAAATATATTCCAATGGGTTTTGAAAAGTAAAACAAAAAAAATAAGAATTATATCATATAAATACCAAATTTTAAATAATTAAAATGATCCATCAACTTATATAAATACAAATACAATTGTTTTGATTTGTTATTTCATTAATACATTTATAAATTTTTCATATTTTTTTAATAACCTCAACACGTCTTAACCAGAGTCAATATAAACAGTGACCTTAAGCTTAAATCTAAGTAATCGATGAAGAATGAGCTCGACTTAAACTTTTTGATTATTAAGACAATTTTTTATTCAAATTTTAAGTTTAGAAATCATAAGAACCTATCATTTGATTAGTTTTTATTGAAAATTAAAAATTTTGTTTTTCTCTTCAGAAAGATATCCAATGATTATAAGAAATATTTTCTGAAACTTCTTATATCTAAAAATAAACATTTAATTGATTTTATTAAACATTTTTGAAAATAAGATTAGAAATGAAAAGAGTAGAAAGTAAAAAGAGAAAAACTTGTGTTACCATGGTGATATATGGTTCTATTTGAAAGTGGAAGCGAATAGTAGGTAATGATAATGGAATCGGGAGTGCAGGCAATACGAGTGACTTTCGGTGAGAAAGACCGCACTTTTCAACGCCTCTCTCATGTCATTTATATTGTACTCAAATATATGTTTTCACGAGATTTTCACTGAAAAAATTGAAAATTAAAAAATAGCTAATATTTGGCCACATTTTGAGAGCCTATAAATAAAATTTAAAGAATTTGTAAGATTTGAAAGAAAATCGTATCAAAAGTTTTATAATTTAAACTCTTCTCTAATTTAAAAATGTGACGATTTTTGCTCTAAAAGCAAATTTAAGTCAAATCACTAGTAGAGCACTGGGAGAGTAGTGGTGAGTATCCATTCAATGTAACTCCGCGTGAGAGCTGTCTTTACATTTCATCAATCATCTCACACTCCAAGTACTGCAGATTTAATTAAAACAATACCGACTCAAATGTATTTGACTCTACTTTGCTTTAAATACTGTAAGTGATTCCAATGTATAGCCAGTCCTGCAAACTGGTAGTGCTATCGAAAGTTCAATGCAGTGATACAGAGAGTGAGAGTCGCCAACTATTATTGATATTATAGCCTATTCTCCATTTAGTTTCTTATACTAAATTGGAAACAAAACTAACTTTTTAGGGAACAAATGCTTCGATGCGAACATATAATTGAATTTCATCAGAATTAAGAGGTCATTGCAATCCATCAAATGTCACGTCCAGCCACTAAACCAAACTTAACTTCTCTCTACTATAGTAGGAGTTAACTGAAAAAACAAAAAACTGAGTCACAAACTTGATTGTCAACAAACAAAATAGACAAAGGACTATTTTCAATTCTTTTAAAAGGATCGATATTTTAAATAGAATCGTCAAAATCTAATACATTCACCAATTCATACATTTCACTAAATTCAAGAAAACCTCCGAATTGATGTCAAACGCGAAAAGTTTTTATAATTTAAATAAACTGTTATTTAATTTTTATGACAAATATTGGAAATTATGATTCGGTGTAATATATACAAGATTTGCATAATCTCTTTAAGTTTTATTCTAAGTATTTATTGAGAATTAGTTTAAATTTTTAATAAAAAATGGAAAATTTGTTAAAATCAGTTCAGTCAACAAATTATATAATCGATTGCACATTGAATTTAGAAACGGATCTCATTTGGTTTGTAACATATCTGCAAATCTATTGAAATTTAAATAATTTATTTAAACTTAATATTCATTGAAACAGAAATATTTTAATTGAGTGACAGAAATTGATTATTTAAAAGTTTATTCTGTTCCAAAAATTTTGAGGTCTCGATACCGAAAATCACGAATACACAGTCGTGAACACAAAAATCGTGAGCACATTATGATTAGTGGGCTTTACTATTGAATATTGAGAGGTAATTAAAAAAATTAATTTTCATCAAAAATATTTTACATTCACTTATTTTTTTAATAGAAAGGAAAAAATGTGATCACAAATGGAAATATATTTTGTTCTTTAAAAATATTAAGTTAGAG
>JAQGBR010000887.1:0-10564 GCA_034698525.1 Achipteria nitens | reverse complement strand
TTAAAAGTTTGTTCTTAATAAATATGTTTAACTGTAATGCTATTTGTTGTGTTTTTTAATTTTTGGAATACCAATATAGCCATGGTAAACTTTAATCCATTAAAAAAATTCAAATAATGTTTGATTCGGACTTCAATACAAAAGTAAATCTCATTCCTGTAATAAGCAAATGACTGACCGATTCCCAGTAAAAATTTGAGGTCAAGGAATAAAAATTAACCAGATTTTGTTTTAAATAATTATCTGAGAGTTAGTTAATGATTGAAAATACAGTAATTGTCTTCATTGTCAAAGTTTTATAAAAAAAATTCTTGTTTTTTAACATTTAATTCGTTTTATTTTCTTATTGAAAGTAAATTATCCAAACTATTAGTCATATTTCTCAACATATCCTTCACTCTTATAACTAATTTCGATATATTAGGCGATAATTTATTATCTATTCAAATGAAAAAAATAGGGTAGTTTACTAACCCTGTAGTCAGGTATTTGTCCTTGTTTGTCATGTCTCAAATAGACTGGATTCACATTGAATGCGTCGACAATGTATTCGCTATTTTTAATCCTAAAATTAAATTAATTTAAATTATTTTCAGACAAATTTTCTTTTATATCACTAAATACATGTGTCTTAACAGACGGAATGACACTTAAATTCTTCATTTTTCAAATTAAAATCCTTATCTGAATGTCATTGAATTTTAATACGTTATATAAAATTATAAATTTTGTGTATCGAATAGAAATAACTTAATTCAGTGAACGAGTTATTAATTTTTGGCAATACTTTTATCACTAATTTTGGTTTCTATTAATATAATCGATAATTGAATCCAATGTCAAAAATTCAATTATCGAATACTTATAAAATGATTTCGACACAAATTAATTCAGTGATAATTTAATGGAAGAATTTGTTATAATCCTTTGATAATTAAATTAAGAGAAATATAAAAATTAATTTTTCAAATAACAGACCAAAGTGTGGAACAGTCGAAGTTAACTAAAAGCCATTTATGAGGATTCATATTGAATGAGGAAGACATCTGTTTTAGGGTCATATTTATAGTTATTAATTATTTTTATTCATATGTTTCTCGTTTTAGAGAACAGATTAGAAAAAAATTACTTCCACTCCATTCAAGTGATGTCTGAATTCCGGACAAATAAATGCTGAGCCGGCAAATGCAGCGTCGATATGAAGCCATAGGTCTTCCTCTTCGCCTATTCTCTCAATCAATTAGATTAGAAATCAGAGTAAATCTTAAACTGAAATGTATTAAACTCACAAACTTTTCCGATTTCGATAATATTATCAAAAGCACAAGTATTGGTAGTGCCGAGTGTGGCCACAACGAAGAAAGGTATCAACCCTTCGGCTCTATCTTTCTTTATCTGATCGTTTAGAGTACTTCCTCTGAGACTCAAATTCTTATCTGTTGGCAAAAGTCTTATTTTGACGGCACCCAAAAGACCTGCTCTTTCGACACTGGAATGTGACTGTTCTGAGGAATAGGCGACTAATTTATTGAATAATTCTGTTTTGTTTTGGTTTTGAGCTAATATTTTATTTCTCGCACCCAAAAGGGCAACGAATGTGGCCTCACTGGCAGTACCCTGAATGACACCACCACCTGTTCCACCACTACTAAATAGAAAGTGTTGTGGCAATTCAAGCATCTTAGCCAACCAGTCCATCATTTGCATTTCGAGTTCAGTACAGGCAGGACTGGAAATCTTTTAATCAATAGTTTATTGATTATTGCGTTCTTTGAAAGTCTGATTAATACAAACCCACGTAAATCCAATACAAGCCAAAGCACCGGAAAGCATATCACCTAAAATTGCTGGATATGAGTTAGCCGTTGGAAAGTACGCGTGAAAATTAGGTGAGTGCCAGTGTGTCATCTGTTATAGCAATTCAATGTTATTCTATTCAATGATAAATCCAATACTCTTTTATTGTTCAAAGTTTTATAGAATAGAAAAGAGTCTAACAATATATGAATGGATTGTGCAGTAAATCACTCGCGATAATAACAAAAGGGCAGCTCATCATCGCTCAGAATAATGATAGTAAAGATTGATTCTGTCATAAATATCTCAATTCTTATACTATAGATAATTCAATGCATACTTTAACAGGTTTTCCATAAATTTTCTTTGAAATGAATTCTCGCAAATGTGATATCACTTAATATACCTAATATTATGTCTAAAAGAGAGAGAGAGAGAGAGAGAGAGAGAGAGAGAGAGAGAGAGAGAGAGAGGACTAGAAGTTAGGAGACAGAGTGCATACAAATAGGCAAATAATTTGATTTAAATGTCTCCAAAAGTTTATGATGTTTTTGACGAATGCCTGTGATTTTCATTTAGTTTTCTCAGGTTTTTCAACACTTAATGCTATGAAAATTGTAGGGATTGGCGACAGACAATCAAAACATTTTAAAATTAAAGCTGTGTTTTATTAAATATAATAGTTTTTAGCACTTTCTAATGAAAACCACATCTAAGCCCACATTGTTTGCAAAGTTCACGAATCAATTGGTTTAAATGTAAATAATAGCGAAAGTCTTGCATATATTGCAACTTAAATGTAGAAACGATTCAATTCAATTGAATTTTCTTTTAAATGCCTTTTAATTCAAAAATTTTGTTCAAATTAATTGAATTTCATTGACCTCTCAGTCATATAATAAATAAAAATCTCAAAAACTAAACAATTTTAGTGAAAATTTAGGATTTATTACTAAAAAAATAGTTTTAATATTAAATTTAGAATTTATGTAAAATAGTTATAAAAATCTGAATATAATATAATATAAAAGTATTTTGTTTTTTAAAAATAAAGTTTAAACGATTTTTTGATATATAAAGTAATCGTAAGGCCATACCTGAGTCATGAGTCTGTCTGCTCCGGTGCCTTCTTCATCTTTGAAAATGATGTCTGGGTTATAATTTGGCACTAAATCTTTGAACCTTTGTTGATCTTTGGACACTTTGCCGTCGGGCTGTCCACTCGCACCTAAAGTATTTTCCGATACATTCGGAACGTGTTGTTTGAATACAAGTGGAGTCAATTTTCTTGGACTTCTTCGGCGACCACCACCTCTGCCGGGACTACAAGCATGAGTCACATCAAGTAATAACAAAAGTCCTATTAGTATGGCTATAATCGGACACGATTTAGACACTGGTCTTCTTGTGGTTGCCTTTGGCCGCACAGTTCTGCTTAATTTGGCCGAAGAGGTGGTACAGATGGGGGTTCGGGCGAAACACACACACAAACAATGCATACAATGAGATAATGGATCTGATGGCGGACTAAAATTAAGAGCGCTTCTAAAAGATTGTGGCCAAACGAATGGCCGAATTGGCCTCCGAGTCGGCATATCATATGAGATATGTTGATGTATGGGAACAATGGCTGTAAAAATTGAATTAAAAAATGACTCTCATTGGAAGAAGACGTTCGGGTGGGAAGAGAAGTGATGCACACAACTAAACAACCTGTAGGCAGGTATGAGTCCAACACATAGACACCACTCACACTCTCTACCAGCACATTAACAGCCATCCAATGATCTGAGAGAACGGCTCAATGTTTGCATTTTGCTTTAACGCCAGTTAATTACAATAAACTTATATAAGACTAACGAGTCTAACACTAACTTATGTTATGGTGTTCTTTGTCAGAGCCCAACACAACCACTATATGGCCCGAAGGCAGACCCGAAGAACATCCGAATAGACCAACACAAGCATTGGCTGAGTTTGCAAACAGTTATACATAAATAAAATTTTAAAACACTCTGAAAAAAGCACTGAATTAGAAGTGAATTGCCATCAGTTTGAGTGTTAAGAACTAAATTCTATTTTATTTCATTTCCAATACAAACAACCAATGATTGAACCAATCGTTTCAAATATATTCCAAAACAAATCTTACATCAAAACTTTTAAGGGGTTTGGCCTATTGTGAAGGTGCCAAACGAAAGTGCAAAGGGTTTGACCAATCAATGAAAACACCACCAAATACTGTATTACCGCATAAACTCAGTTCTCTCTCTCTCTCTCCCTCTCTCTCTCCCTCTCTCTCTCACCTCAGATGTCAACATAAGATTTGAATAAATATTAGAAATAAAGTTTAAACCAAATAAACACTGAAAACAATAATTCTTAGACTGAGAGCAGTAATCAATTGTCAAAAACAACGACAAAATGTCATAAACACTGAAAACATTTCAATTTTGTCCACAATATCGGTGTTAACGCTCTGAACACCAATTCATTTGTGTTCAGTAATAGTGTTTAGATATTTTTGATTCAATATATTGTTTGAAATATGATAGAGAAGACCACAAATAGTAGATAACTGACTGTTTAGGCGATTGGAAACCCAATCCCTGAGATAACTGAACTAACTATCAGTGCTGTCAGTGTGAAGACCAGCCGATCATAAGTCAAAAGTTTTAGTAAAAAGAAATAGTTTTCAGTGATAAGCAATAAATAGTCGATTATTTTTGTGAGTTTAGACACAAATAAATCATTTTTTTTGGCAAAAAATTTATGTGAAAACAAAAGGAGAGAAGAGATGTCTAAATAAGAAAACAAACATTTGGTTATCGATTGAAAATTGTTTTGCAAACCAAGGCTTACATTATTACCGGTTTCAATGATTTTTAAAAAGAGGCCTTACTTTTAAGGGGCTATGCATTAGGAGTTTGTATGGATTGGTTGTGCACCTGAAACATGATGCGATGCCATTGTGCTCAGGCTATGCACTGGTGCTATAATTGTCTATTAGATTCTTTTGGATGGACTTATGTTTGCACGTTATGTGTTATGACTCTCCACTCCTTATTTATTTGCCGAGAGAGAGAGAGAGAGAGAGAGAGAGAGAGAGAGAGAGAGATTGGTGAACAATGTCAACAGAGGGTGAGTTAATATCGAAAGTATTCTTAGCAAAATTGAGGGACTGGAAGGCCGAACAGTTGAGTGAAAAGAACTTAAATACCAATAATTAATTAAATAGTTATTCAAAAATTGAATAAATAGAGTGATTATTTAGGAAAATAAATTAGTTCTGGTGTTAATCAATGGATAATTTGATGGATAAATCCCTTTTCAAGTGCTAATAAGAAAAAAATATCAATTAATTCATAATTCAATCGAACACTCAATTAATCGTTAAATAAATGAATGAAAAGTCACTCTTTTATTACAAATGTTTGTTAAACTATTAAAATAGTTTTGGTTTTAATTAAGATTAAAAAAAATCAATTCAAAGACGATATATATTCGCATAAAAGCCTGAAAAACGATTAAACCTAAAAGAATATACTCTTTATATGACATAAATGACAATATAATGATTGCGATAAAAGTCAATAAAAGTCGGAGAAATTTAATCACAAAAATTTCAATTAAAAATTAAAAATAAATTATTTTTCGTTTAAGAGTTTATTTTATGAGAAGTTGAGTCCAAAAATATAGAGAAACTTATAGTTAGCAATACCTATGGTCTAAAACGGGAGAGAGAGAGAGAGAGAGAGAGAGAGAGAAAAGCAATTTTGTTTTGAATAAGTTTTGGTCAAAAAGCACTTATGTTTTATGTTTGCAAAAGTTTTTCGTTAACTAATTGGAAACATAAGTGAAGAGAACATAAAAATCAATAAAATTATTTACTACTCATTACTATTAGGTTTTTCTAATAGTTTTTTCAATTCTAAAGAAAAAAGTAATAAACGCTCAGATTTTTAATGGAAATCCATAATAAATATTCCATTTTTAACAAACAGGAGATCAGAATAAGTTTTTGGTTTAGTTTTTTATTATTTTTAATATAAACCGACTATTTTTACTGCAGCCGGTATTTTGGGAGAGCGCCTTCACCTCCCGTTGCCTTTTTTTGGCCGGAATGTAATTCTAGTGTTGGTATGGGTGCTGTTGAAGGCCTGTGTTGAGTTAGTTGACAATTTAAATTGGTTTTAATGTTTTATGTGTTGCTGTTATTTAAGCAAAATTTATTGTGTGATATCTGTGCCGATCCATTGATATAAGAGTTTACTATTAAAAACCAGACTTCAATTTGATAGCATTTGATAGGATGTGTTTCTGTGTTGGCGTTGTATGACCCCTACAGTGGTTCACTTCAACGGTGAGATTATACCAAAGCATTAGTTCTAATGATTAGAATTAGAGAGAGAATACAAAACTACTTGTAATCAAAGTGTTTAATTTGGGACCTAATAGTCAAACATCGAATGAATGTCAATAATTATTGTTAGACCTAAACAGAGCGCTCAGCCTCTTACAAATGCCTCATTACTGGAGTGTAGTGTTTAGTTGTGTTCGTCAACTAATTCGACGGACATTTGAGAGGAAATATTTTCTGGTTTTTGTGTAAATTCATGATAGCATTGATAGCATTCCAAATGCATTATATATAATGATATTGAATATTGTGGTGAATGTTCTGCAGTAAGAGAGAGGCCAAAGCATAGGAGAGGGCAGGCATGCCAGAGCACTGTTGCCGTATAGCCCCGGGCAATGCATTTGCGTTGGGTGAACATCACGGCCTCCCGCTGGCGAGCTATGAGCTATGCTTCGGTCTTAGTCTACATATATTTCACACACATTCAGCAAAACACTAAACGTCTAAACGAAGGGCCGCTCATGTCGTTTGTCGTTTCATTTTGACTACTCTTCTCTCAAAAGGATTCTCTAGTTTTCTATTATAACAAAATTTCATTCTTCAAAATATCTACAAAATTGTATTACTCTTACAATAATAGATACCAGAGTTAGAGTTAAACCGAAAACAGAATTATTTTTGAGAGAAAAAAAGCCGAAAAGAAATCATTGGTTTCATCCATACATACATTATATGCATTGGAAAGGAAACACTTATTCGAAGTGACATTTGCCAAAAGTGACACCCATTCTCCCTGTGCTCTCCTCTATTGATCTCATGTTTGCTTACATGCACTGAACCGGTGGTAAACATATATTCAGATAAAAGACTTTCAAACAAAAGACACAAATTTTTTTGCATCGATTTCAATGTCTATTGAAAACTGCCAGAAAAAGGATCGGGATTAGGCACGAGACCCAACACTGTAGGTCTTCAATGTAGGTCTGATGCGTAACGCTGGTGAGCTGACCCTGTTTAACCTATTACTTGTGCGGTCCGTCATGTGGGGGCAAATCCGACACATTCTAACAAATTATTAATAAAATGATTATATTTTTAATCACAAAATAACTATTTATTGTATTTCTGAACATATCTTCAAATTTAATGAAAGAAAACACTGAAACAGAAAATTATCGAATCATTAAATATTAAATTTTTTATTACTTTAATTTCACAAAACTTTTGATTAAATTTTGAAAATATTATATGAATTATAGACCAATAAATTTATTTCAAAAAAGATATTTAAATTTTTTATTGCATTCAAAAAAAGTTATTATCGAAACCCTGAATAAATTGAATCCTGGTCTTTGATAATTTCAATTTCAACAAAATATTAATCAAAATAAATACTAATAATAAAAAAGTAATTAAAATTTAGTACCAGTAACGACCAAGATAAATTGCGTTTAATAAGACTTTAAAATAGATATTTAAAAGTATTAACTAGATGGTTTAACTTTCGGCAGACTTTTGTATTTTGAAATTTCAAAGATTATAGCCTTGCTGTTCCCTCCCCTAGTTAGAATAATGAATATTATCAGTGAATTATGAGTGTTTACCATATATTTCTTGAGAGCTAAAAGAGTTTATTCACAAACTATTTATTGAGAATAAGATATGATTTAAGATTTTGACTTCAAATAAATAGAAGTCATTCTATGGTTTATAGTTATTGTTTGCTTATTAATTGAAATACTTATTGAAATGATTTTACCTTAATATTTAGACTTATAAAAAACTTATTCATTGCTTTTTTCAGTAGTTGTGAAAAAAAGAGTTATTGAAAGTAATTGTATCGAAAATTTTTGTGATAAACATTTTTGATTAAAAGAAACGAATTCAGAGAACAGAATAATAGAGAAAATAATGCGAAATATGAATGAATTTTATGAATGATTCAAATGAATGATTAATTGATTGTATTATTCATATATTCTTTTCATTCATCAAATTATTAATAATTTTAAATTTCAATTTTTCAAACATATTCTTAATGAGTGTTAGAAAGGCCGGTGCTATTATAGTTATTATGATTGATCAGTTCTGTACTCTCATAGAATACTATTCCATAAATTCTTGAGACGAGAAACAAATTTTTAAAGTAATAAACTCAAAGCCAAGAGGAGAGAGAAGAGAACAAAGTTTACAAATTGGTGTGTTTTGGGTGATATATAAAAAACAACTTGTTAAATTAATTTGAATCGTCTTTTTTCAGAAGGTTTTCCACAAATATTTCTTTTTTTGCTTCACTTTTTCTCTCTTCCCAACAGACATTACTGAAGACTCGGAGCTGTTTTTTTGTCTTAACATTAGATTTGTTTGACATTTATTTATGATTCAGAGGTATAACTAAATCTTAATTCAAATTAATTGAAACAAAAAATAAGAGGAAAAAAGAGAGAAAAATATTCAAAGAATTAAATTAAAATTTATAATTAACTGAAGAGAACCAAAGAAGAAGAAGAAGAAGAAGTTTGAGCTTAAATATAATCAAGTTTAGTTTAGCTGGCGGTCAAAACAAACGATTATTCACACTCTAAACGAAATATCAATTGAACATAAATTCAATTTTATCGTCTGATTTAAACACTGATAAACATTTGAGAAACAAAAATCTTCGGTTGAATTAATTTTCTTAAATTTTTTTTTCGTTTTTTATTTTAAAAAATAAATGACTATTAATTAATTAGGAATATATTTGTGACGGAATATAAGTAGGATTTGATGATTAATAATTTAAATTCATTTTAAAATAAATTTAAATTAATTAAACTCTTTTTTTAAATAAAAAGCATTTTTATTTGTGTGCAAAAGTAATGGAAAAATAAGAATCGAAATATATTTTTAATAATAATAAACTTTTATCTCACCTGACATTATTGTCGCCTCGTTTTGCAATCTTTGGAATGAATCCCAAAGTTGTGTTGTCTCTCAAATCCAGAATAACTTTTCTGTTCAGTATTTGTCTCTCTTCTGGTTTCTAAACAAAACGAGTCTCTCATTTCATAGTCTTTCTCTTCATATAATTATTAATATAACATTAATATTAACAAAATATTACTTTCAATGTCAACAGATTAGAGGTATTTATTCATTAATTTGTATAACCAGTAATGAAAACATAACTTTTATTACCTAGTTATCAATAAAAACACTAATAATTTTACACATTTCCTAAAAGTCACAAAAATTTCCGTCAAAATAAACATTAAAACTGATTACAACACAAAACACTTGTTTTAAAAATAGTAATGAATTTACATGTTTTGAGTGAATTATCGAAATATTATTAAAATAATTTCATATTTTTCTGTTGAAATATTGTGAACAGGTATTAAAATATTGATGATAATTCATAAATAGATCCTTTTAAGAAAAACCAATTTCAAATACAGAAGGAAATGCTTTTTTATGTGTTTTACAATCAATTGAATGCAAAATAATTGAATTCAAATGCAAATCATTATTCAGACACTTCTTAGCATTCAATGAGAGACTGATATGTGATTAAAAAGATTTAATCGAATAAATAAATAAAAAAAGTGATTCACCGGAAAAGTATTTGATTACAAGCGGTGGAGACTCTACTGGAGTCAATGTTTTTGTTTAAATTCACTTCTTTGTGAGACTTCGAATTTCAAAAGAATTGCCGTTAAGTTCATTGGAAATATTGTTTGTCTCTAAAAAGAATAGTCTATTTTTTGGTAGTTTTCCAGACTTTTGGGAATATCAATTTCCATGGAGGATCTACTATGAACGATACAATGTACTTGATCAACTGATAAAATTCCAAACAATTAATCAATTTTTTATTACTAATGTCCTGAATATCCTGAATGCGATTCTAATAGAATTCTCTTCTGATTTACATATAAAAGCCATTCAGAAACGACTTTATTTTAGACTTTGAAAAAAACACAATTATTTTGATAACTATTTGTGTGAGAGTCGGGTGTTTGCGATAAATTATTGGCACAATTCTGGCATATTTTGCAATACATATGAGAGGCACGATTTTTATTATTCGCTTTCTATTAAAATTGATTATACAATCAATACCTCAACTGTTATTTCATTGCACTAATAAAATAAAATATATTTTTTAACCATTTGTTACGACAATCGCTTTTTTATAATATTTCATCACTTAATCTAATCTGAAATAACAGAAACAAAAAACTATATTACAGACAAAAACTATACTTAAAGGTAGACAATAAAAGCATTTAAATCGTATTAATCCTAGCATTTTATATATTTTATAATAACAAATAGTAACGAAAAACTGTAAGATTTTACAAATCAATTCAAAAGAGAAAAAATAATTTTGTTGTAAATTCAATTCACTTAAAATTCTGGGCT
>JAQGBR010000886.1:0-10565 GCA_034698525.1 Achipteria nitens | reverse complement strand
TTAAGATTTATTAAATAATTAATTATATTCAGTGTTAAGTCATAGCTCTTATCTGAGACTGGAATCTATGCATTCTATTGAATGAAAATTAATGTCTGACTTTAGGTCCAGAAATTATTCCGTTCCAGTCGTTAGTAAATCAAATGTTTCGTTTGATTGCATTGAGTTTTGTTTTTCTCAAACTTATTTCGGATTAAAATGTCAACAAAAATCGTTAACTCAATGATTGCAACGAATGATAGAGTGTTCGCAAACCATAAGTCTTTTCATTGGCTCTTCTCTCCAACAAATGATTCATTCATTCAATTACTGAAGTTTTGTTAATTAAAATTTTCGGTCAAAACCTAACTATACATTAGACGAATAGATGGGTCATTCCTATTCTTGTTATTCTCTTTCATTCTCTATTCAAACAAAAATTGAATTAATGTTTTGTTACTACGATTTGCAGTTAAATATCAAATGCATTGCATTTTCGCTTACGTCTAACCAACGAAAAGATTTTTTCCAACGAAACAACCATTCGGTTAACAATATTTGTCATACATTATAGAAAACTCTATTAATAACATCTCATTTCGGTTAAAGGTTTTCGCATTTTGATGTATTACCAGTCCGTGAATGAGAAGAACCATATTTTCTGACTTTAGTTTATTAATAACTTATTATTTCTTTTATTATTCAATATATAAAAAAGAGATTTCATTATCCGATTGCAGAGGCATTGAATACTATATTATGGATATTATGGTTGTTCTTTTGCTCGACTTTTATTACATTAACTTATTTTTCATAGAATATTAAACAAAATGATAATAACATAACATATTTTTTAGAAAAACAAATTCAGTGCAAGAATATGATTAACATAACAATGAATATTATAGAGAATATTCTGTGTGCTTAACAAATACAACAAAAAGGGAAACATTAAAAAACGTCAACAAATGTGTTGGAAATTAAAATAAAATCTTTTCATAAGTATTTTGACAATAAGTTTATAATAAAAATTATTCTTACAATAAATAACACAATAATATTGGTTCAGATAATTATATTTTGGTTGAGAAATGTTAAGACATTTTCTGTGATGTAGTGTTTGGGCCGACAAATTTGGTGCTCACAATTAAATTATTGAATAACACAACCACAACAGCAGGTCTGGGGATAGTCAGGTGCATAAACTCTTTTCTCGTAACCAAATACAGAGTACTGTTTGGCTGCCTTTCCTTTCCATAGATAATGAATGGTAGCGATAGGAATGAGACGAACGCGTTGTCTCTAAGAGTAATAATAATAGACTTAACAAAAATACAAATGCAAAACGAACTGCACTTTTTCTGATCAATTACTCAAATAGTCGGCTAATGATATACACAAATCGATAGCATATATGGTATACAATGAATGCGGAAGAATAAGGAATACAATTGTATCCAAAAATAAATAGAATAACACTAATAAGTTAGGAGAGCTCTAATGGAAATAGAAATACAAAAATATGTACCTGCATCAATAATTTTTCGTTTGCTAAGTAAGAATCTTCATGTGATTTGACGAGTTGTGCACTAGCTTGATTTATTGTGTTGTCTGGAAAATGATTTATTGGCCACAACTGTATAAATATAACAATCAATTCATAAATAGACAAAAATATATAATTCATTCATTCGTTTCAATTGTTTTGTTTATTAATAAATTTGACTAAAATTAATCACTTCTATAGAATTTGTAATCACAACCAAAATATTCTTATAAACAATTTATATTATAGACAGTTAAATGTATTTACATACCCGGGGATGTTCTTCTTCAAAGACGACTTCGCCGGTGACTGCTTTGATTTGGTTGTCAGGCACTGCAGTCGCGGCTTTGTCTAGAATATAGTCATTGCAATGGTTTGACCTAAAAGTAATTTATTTGATAGAAAATTATATTTTAATAGTTATTATTCTCTAAACAGTTATTAGTATTTTATTTCTTTTGTTTCAATTTCTATATTTTAATTCTGTGCCCAAAAACCATTGCACTCTTAGGACGTGATATGAATTTAATTTTGAATACATAGTATTTTATCTCTATTTTTGTTTTATATTTAATACAATTTTGTCAAATAAATTAAAAGACCACTAATATTGTCGATAATCGGCTCTAATATTGAATATCACACGAAATATAAAACAAATATTAAGTATTAAAGTAATGAACTTAATGTCAGCAATCAATAAGTGGTCACAAAATTAGATAAATTAAGGCTAAAAACCTATTTATAAAAAGAGGGAAAATATTAATGAATGGAAAGATTGCATTCAATTCATAACATATAGTCCGAGTCCTCTCCTAATGATTGTTGTACTGAATTGATTAACTGGCGTTCAAATGCTATTATAATAAAAAGTGTAATCAAATGTACGGTTACTTCATTTGGTCCATTGAAGTCTAGTCTACTGATGAAAATGTTTAGAAATAATGGTTGCTTTGAAGTCATTAAAACAAATGATTGGCATAAGTCCTAACATTTGGCTTTAGTTTTAATATGAAAACAAAACAATGTTTTCGGAAATTAAATTCATAGCACTCTTGAAAACATAGTTATATCACAAAAGAATATTAACTTTTATTGTCTGTGAATGTGATGTGAATCGTATTATAAGTCGAAAGTATATTATATATTATTACCAGTTTATTACCAGACGAACAAAACACTTTAGTTGACCCGTTCCCGTACATATCTGACATTGAGTGCGTCCATCTCCGTTACATTTGCAACACCGAAGTCGTCCACTACCCATACATTTCCAGCACCTCTCCCGTTCTGTGCCGTTCCCAAAATGCGGTTTATGTCCGTCTCCACGACATGAAAAACACGACTCCTTAGAGTTTTCAAAGTTTTTGCACAGAATTTTTGATTAATGTTTAGCTAAAATTATGACTTTTGTAAATACCCATCCATTTCCATTGCATGACAGACACCTCTTTCTACCGACTCCGCCACATATGTGACACATTCGAAGTGATGCTGTATTGGGTACTTCCATCTGTGAGACTTGATTCTGAAAGAGTGCTGTTGGCTGTGCGCTAATGTCCCATACATTCGGTGTTTTAAAACTCATATTGTTATCAATAGCACCGCCTAAATAGGGCTCATAAGACCAACACATTTGTCTTTTTTCGCAGAATGACTCCAATGAATACTAAGAAAAAAATTAAAATTAGCGAAAAATGGTTTTCATTTAATTTTCGATTTAAAACAGATTTAAAGTCAAAAATATTTTTCATATTTTTATCGCATTTGTCGGAAATCCAATCAATTAAAGCGAAAATAAGATCTTAAGATTTGGCAAATGATTAAAGAAATTGTGCCAAAGGTTGTTCTACAAACAGTGTCACTTGTATTATGCATGTTAATACCGTTAACTATTTTATTTTCACTGTTAAGTAAACATTAGATCAAAATTTGTCTCTGAATTGAACTCAAATCAAAAGATGAAATATTAGTCTCAAATAATTGTCTCTAATTTTGAATAATTAATTTAAAATTCTTTTGAGTAATTCATTTCTTTTAATAGGATAGGAGTGTTGTATTTTTAAAGCAATTTAAACCTGTTGTTTATTCTTGCGTTAAACTACTAAAGAGCCGAAACCAATGTTTAGAAAATTAATTTTTAAAAAATGTTTTTAAAACTTTATAATTATGTAAATCTAAAGTCGGATAAAACTCCTAATGAATGAGAGGACGGAATAAAAAGATAAATTTATTTATATATTTAGATACTAATATACTAATTTTCTAACAGCTCTAAGTCTATGAGCTCTGAATCAGAGCCTCAGATATTTGTTGTTCTCTTGAATTAATTAGAATTCCCGACCGGAATGTTATGTTATGTTAGCGCTTATGTTATTTAACACAAGTTTTCTCATTCAAAAGTATTATTAACTCAGAGAAAAGTCGGTTATCCTTACATGAAAAGCACACATATGCTCTATTTTGATGATTGACATGTCTTTGGCGACTCCTTTACCATAACAACATCGGCTCGATATGTGTTTGAGTAACGCCTGACGCGCCTCCGATTCACTAATTTCTGTCGAACTGTTCAATAGATTTCCACAAAAAATAAGAATCAAAAACACAAAAAAGAAGAAAATTGTGTCAAAATTAACACAAAAATATTAGTTTCAAATGAAAACTAAATTTTTGCAGCGAATCATTAAATTTCTTGTTATTCGCAAAAAATGTTATTCAAAACATTTTAATTAAAATTAAGTCAAAAAACAGTAATTGAATTCTAAGGCTCTTATTCTACGAGAATAATAAATTAACTGTTGGGACACACATTTCCCTTTTTTCTCTTTTATTCTTAACATTTGTTTTGTTTTTTATATCTTCCAAACATTTTTAAACTTTTATTTCAAAAGAACCAAAAGAAAAATCTGGAAAACTTTTTTTTTGATGGCTTAACGTCTAAAATGATGTCGAGTTTTATAAATTTGTTTATGTTTTTAGCATTTATTTTGATTTCAATGCTTTTTTAAAGAGCTTTTTCACTATAAGTCAATATAAATATGATTTATTTCTGTTAATACTCCTAAAGAATTTGGAGCAACAAATTTTCAGATCAAATACTTTTCAATGTTTTTTGAATTCATTAGAGATTTCCAATAAATGTCTCGATTTGTTGACAGAATATTTTTAGTATTTATATCTACGAATATTCTGTTTAAATCCCAGCTTTTATAGAATCTGTTAGAATAATATTCCCATTAGTGTTGTGTATATTCTGATCGATCAGAATTCAGATTCTAATTCAAAAAGATATGCATTTATTCGTATGATTTATTGAAAATTAGTTTATTTAATACTAAAATTATTCACTAAACTAAACAAATTTTATGGATATTCTCTCAAATTATAAACAGTCAAACATTCTTGAAATTCACACAAAATTTGCTAAACTATTCATTTTAAAAGTCTTTATTCGAGAAATTAGTTTTGTTTTTCTAGAAATAAACAGCTCATTGATTGACAGATAAAAGAGACTCAAAATTCAGACAAACCTGGGTAATGATCTGGTGGTCTCCTCTTCTTCAATGAGTTGTGGTTGAGTGAGAGGTGGTGGCGGAACATCCACTTTAAAAAACAACAAAACTAATTATTCATAACTCCTAAAAAACTGACATTAATTTTGGTTTTTATGATTTAAGTAAAACTCAAATAAAATAAAATAAAATTTAAGACAACACTTAAATCAGACCTAATTTATCGAATTCAAAGTCTTCGAGAGGAAAACTAAGGTTAGTACACATCTGACAGCTCTTCTCAAAAACTTTATTACTTTTAAATAATAATTTTAGTCTCTTTTTGTTTCTGTCAAACACTCGCATCAATTCCTGAGTTAAAAAAACACGTTTCAAGAAAAAACACTTCAGTTCTTTAAAATATTTAAAACAATTTATTTGTTTGAATATTAATGTCAATCATTTTTTTCTGTTGAAAACTGAAAACATATTTTCTTTTAAAAATTCACAAAAATTTTTGAAAGAAAAACTTGTTTTAATTCAATGGCTTTTGTGATGACTTCAGAAGAATCTCTTAATTGATATCAAATTATCACTGATTCAAATCCAAAGTTTGCTTAAATAACTTTCATAAAGAATTCAATTCAGGATTGTTTTTAAATAAAAATTATTATTCTGTTCATCAAAACTATGATCTTTTGATTTAATAAAATAAATGATTCATTAAATTCATTCATTCATTCAAATCAATTGATTTCATGAATAGATGTTTAATCAATGAAATAGTAATTCACTTGAAAATTGTTAAGCGATTGGCAAAAACTTATTGATTTTAATTAGAGATAAAGCAGATGAGAGCTCAGGAATTAAAGACGCGTGAAATTAGATGTTCACAACTCATGTCTTAATGCAATAGAATTCAAAAATTTTGTGATAAACATTGAGCCAAATGTTGTATTGGAATAGAGATTAACATTATTTACAATATATGTAAAGACGTTATACACCAGACTTTTGGAGTGAGTCAAAGAACCAGAAGGAGAACTCATACTTCTGGCTGACTCTGAGCCAAAACTTGTGAAGTGATGGTTGAGAAAAGCTTCTTATAAAAATAGTATTATTTTTGGTAAATTGTGGGTCACATCACATCACATCATAGCTGACTATTCTGTTCAAAAAAATGGTCACCGATTGAAAACATGTTCAACACTTCCATTGAAAATATTTAACACAAAAAGAAAACAAAAACTTTAATCCATTGGAATCCAAAACTCTTAAAAACTGTTACAGTCCTTCCTCTTTATAACGAACAGCTCGGGCCAAAATTTTTGTTCGTTATAACGAGGATTCGTTATAACGAAGCACTATTTGTTATACATTTGTTATACATGTCCCTCAAAAGCTGTTCGTTGTAACGAGGTATTCGTTATATCGAGGTTCGTTATAACGAGGAAAGTCTGTATTTTTTAGTAAAAAAAAGTATTAAAATAAAAATAAATTTGAAAAATAGTAAACTTTGAACACACCATTCAGTTAGAGTTATCAAGATCATTGAACATTTTCAAGCATTATTGCAATGCCCTGTCCGCCCCCAATACAGGCCGACCCGATTGCATACTTGGCATTCCTTCTCTTTAGTTCGTAGACTAA
The DNA here is from genome assembly GCA_034698525.1 of Achipteria nitens. Lineage (NCBI taxonomy): Eukaryota > Metazoa > Arthropoda > Arachnida > Sarcoptiformes > Achipteriidae > Achipteria > Achipteria nitens. The sequence continues at coordinate 3,896 of JAQGBR010000886.1, read as the reverse complement.
ATTAGTGGTAATTCTGGCGCCGGACGCGCCCACAGCTGTGTTGGGTATAAATTTTTAATTAATGCTTTAGAGGACATACCACTTACGGTGTCCGATAGCAACGGCTCCTCCATTAACGTTGGTTTTGGAGGGATCTAATTGTAAGTCCTTTTCTACGGCAACAAACTGTGAGGCAAACGCTTCGTTCACATCAATCAAATCGACGTCTTTTAGAGCTATTCCTGTCTTTTCACAGAGTTTTCTGATGGCCGGCGCCGGACCGATACCTATCATTAATAGATTTTCATTCATTTAATTAAAGAGATTTAACTCAATTCTAACCCATAATAGAAGGGTCGACACCAACACTACAATAGCCAACGATACGGACCAATGGCTTTAAGTTGTGTTGTTTGAGTGCGTCCTCACTGGCCAGCACTACAGCACCGGCGCCATCATTAACACCAGAAGCGTTTCCAGCAGTCACTGTTCCGTCTTTTTTGAAAACTGGCGCTAATTTTGCCAACTGTTCTAAAGTGGTGTCAGGTTTTGGGTGTTCGTCCACTTCGAAGGGCACAACCTTTCCCTTGACTTTAACAGGAATGGCAACAGTTTCCTCTTTGAAGACACCTCTTTTGCTGGCGTCGGCCCATCTCTGTTGTGATCTGAGGGCGAATTTGTCGGCCTCTTCTCGGGTGACACCATATTTTTGGGCCAAATTTTCAGCGGTCACTCCCATCGGAGTATTGATGTGATGGTCAGTGAGTGTCGACCAAATCCCACATTCCATCTGAACAGTGATATCAAATCCAATCAAATATTTCAATCATAAAACCAATTAAAGAGAACTCACTTCAGGTGTTTGAGAAAATTTGACCCCAAATCGGGCGCCTCTTAACTGATGGCAGAAATTGTGTTAAAATAAGTTTTAAATAACAGACAAAAAAAGGTTTCTCACAAAAAAGGGGGTTTGACTCATGTTTTCTGCGCCGATAGTCAGCGCTATCTCTGCGTCTCTTAAGAGTATGTCCTAAAAGAGTAGTCAATAATAAGTTCTAACACTTAAGACATTGTTTTGGTGTCAGACCTGAGTTCCGTTGACTACCGCTTGAAAACCAGAACCACATAATCTGTTAACAGTAAGACAGGGCACCGGTAGGGGAATACCTAATCTCAAGGCTACGTGACGTGAAATATAGGGACCATTTTTGGAGGACACCTGACATACACTGCCGACAGTCACCGAATCGATTAGGTCTGGGCTGACATTAGCGGCTGCGAGTGCACCCCTGGCCGCGATCTCTGCCATCTCTATAGATGAGGTGTCCTTCAGTCGGCCCCCATATGAGCCGAAGGCTGTCCTCTTAGCGCCGACAATAAAAACACCTAAAAATTGAAATATTATTCAAATGTTTTTCAAATCAAAACAAATACCTCTTAAAAGTTGAGTCATTTTATTGAATAATAAATTGTTTTTAATTAAAATAATTTGTCTCTAATTTAGAGTCAATTTAATTAAATATCAAAAAATAATTTTCTTTAAAATATTTCCAAAAAAATCAAAGTTTAAAATCTCTGATAAATGTTAGACAAGACTTGAAAGTCGAGTTCAAACTTCCAAAGTCTGTCCCAATGTTTATATGCTTTACTACAGTAACCAAAGTAGAGGATCAAATAAATCCCTCATTTTAACCTTGAACAATTTTTACCCAAGTATATTTTAATGTCATAATTACGTGGCTGAAAAGTGTTTTCAATTTAGCAAGGTAGATAAACTATATGAATCTATTTGGTATAATTTTACAAAAAATAAACATAGAGATCTTGGCCATCATCTGACATCATTATGAGAGCAATGTTTTGTTCTAAAAGTAGAGCTAAAACAGTGAAGTCTATTGGAGTGCAAACAAAGTACACAACGAATTAAAATTAGTGTTAAATCGAAGTACCGAATGTGAAGTTCTTTAAACTTTTTAAACTATAACTTTGAACTAAAAATGGAAATATTTCACAACTTATTGAATTAAATTGATCAATATAAAAGTGTTTTAATTGGCTTAAATTATTTTTAAAATTATTTGCTAATTCAGCAGCTCTTACTAGATTAAGTTATAAAATGCACAATTAGATTAGATAGACAATTTTTAAAAAGCCAATTGTATTTAAGGTGATAACTGACAATTGATTTGTAAAATAAGATTAGATAAGGTAAGAATTAGATTTTCTATTCAAAATAAAATTAACACCCTCATTACCTTATTAAACTGAGGCGAATAAATAATAAATCTAAATAAATTAAATATCTTACTAGAGCTAAAAGGTGAAATTTTAATTTGTGATGTCAAGAAAAAAGGAGAAGCGTCTAGATTTTTCAGATCACCTGATTGAATTAAAAAATGTAGAGGTAGATAAACAAGATTTAATAGAATTATTATGGGATGAGTTTGAAATGAATAAATGCAAAAATTGTGGTACAACTGAAGGACATGTTGTTCGGGTCGGATGCTCTCCAAATCTTAAACTGTGTCTCAACAAAAACAGTAATGGGATTCGATGCCAGCGTAATAATGGTATTAATTACCATGTTCAGTATTTCGGCACATTATATTGGGCCGTATCTGAGGACATGTATTCAGATGAATGTATACTAATTGATTAGTATAAAAAGTATCATGTAAGTTGTCCAGGTTTTTAAAAAGTTATTAATGAATAATCATCTTGTTCAATCTATAATAGAATGATTCATTGCCCCCAACCAATAGTAATCAAATCAATAGATATAAACGGAAAGGTAAAAAGAAGTGGTTAAATGAAGTGCCAACAAATTCATCCGATTCTCAAAGTACTTCCAGTGGAGTACCACAAACAGATAATCATCAAAATAAAAAAGTTGAAGGAATCGTTTATGTAATTTGTGGAAAGTTAGCCGCACTCAGCCGCAGGTCGGTGTCGCCATCGGAACTTCAAATGGTTAGGGATGAGGTCTGTTACAAAATTGACGTTTCCTTAGATATCAGTTCGGAAATTAAAAGCGAAATCAAAGAATTCGAAAACAAAATTTTACGACAATTGAGAAGTGGTCCCAAATCGAGACATACTTAAAATAGAGTAAAAAATTATCAAGTAAAACTAAATTAAATAGATTAGTTAATTTGAATAAAATATTAAAAGAAAATATTTGATAAAAAAATTAAAGTATTTTTTAATATTTAAAATAATTGGTACATTGATTAAAATTTAAGTAAACAAGATATTTAATTGAGATAAAAATGATTTTTACAAAATCGTTGTCTTTATAATTGAATTTTCATTAGTTTCGAGTAAATTCTTCCAAACAGTTATGTTATTAATTAACGTATATTTGATTTTACTTTTAGAATAAATAAGTGACTCCAGAAAAATATAGATTAAACTTATAAATCCAATTATAATATATTCTTGATAAATGATAGTCTGACTCAAAGAAAATTCAATTATTAATTGGATAATTAGAAATTTATCGACAGTCAAAAGTATCATTAAAAAGATAATATTTATTTTCTGTATGGGTTTTGTAATTTCATTGAATTGTTTGTCGTTTTCATTGAATTTATTGATTACTTCATTGATTTGAAATCTAATTAAATAATTTGGTTTAAGAGACAGATATTGTTTAATGAAGTGATTTGAGAATTTCAAAATATTATAATATCTACAAGATAGTTCAATATATATATAAATAATTGCTAATTTCCATAAGAGAAAGTAGAAACTACATATTGAGAAAATCAAAAATTGAAATAATTCTAAATCTATTAAAAAATTTTGCTTGTTATTCAACAACAATAGAATAGACATTTGGTATATGCAATCAAGAAGGTAAAATAAAAGAAAAATAATGAAATATATATTTAAAAATTTATTTCTTGATAGACCAT
>JAQGBR010000885.1:0-10577 GCA_034698525.1 Achipteria nitens | reverse complement strand
TATTACCCCTTTTCACAAATGTAACGAAAATTATAGATTTAATCAACAATTTCTATAAAAAATATAAATTCAATTACTGTTTAAAACATTAGATTTGAACTAACGATACAAAATGTATGACAAAATTATGATAGATATTCGACAGACTATTTACTTGTAGTTTAAGAATATTTTAAATTCAAATTAGTTTTTATTACTTATATTTTGAATCAAATCATTAATTCAAAAAAAAAAGAAATTATAAATTTTGAAGCAATAAATGAATGAACTCATTAAAGTTGAATAATTTATGTGATCTTAGATCTAAAAAATGTCAATTTTTGAGTTTAACAAAAAGACATTTTAGCTGATAATAGCATTAAATTGTCTTTTCTTTGTTAGTTTGGGACAGATTTTTCTTAGAATTCTATGGGAACTGATATTTTGATTGATAAACAGAGTTGGCTTTCGTTGGCTTTTTGTGGTGTTTTTCAGTATAAACAACGAATGGGACGAACGGCCAGATTTACAGCTCAGTTAAACAGTAATAGTATTTAAACGCGTAAAAAACATTTTAAATGTGAGACTCGGGTTCACATTCACCTGCATTACTATATTGTTTGCAATGGCTGTCCTTATCTGAGTTAATGTCACATCTCAAGGTAACACAACATTTACAACAAATAAAAACGACCGACTCTTCCAACTCAACCAACTCTACCGACTCTCCGATCGAAGATAACAATCGAGACTTATTTCTGGTACCACTTTTTCGATGGTTAAATGGTTTATGACATCGGAGTGCACTCACTATGAATGACATTAGTTTTAATGAGTAGAGACTCTCATCAATTCAATTGCTTTTTCATTGCAATAAAGCCCTTAAACTCATTCTAATTACGAATACCTGAATCTCAAAACAATTGTCGATAAATATATTAAAATAATATCTTTTGACTTAAGAATAGTTTTTTAGAGCATTTCTTAAGCAATAATTTTAATAAGTTTTGATGACTTTAACACATAATTGGTTTCAAAAGTAAAACTAAGTAATTATGTGTGGGGTAAGAGTTTTGGCCAAAACTTTTATTAATCAAAAAAGTTTGGAAAATGTTCTAAACATTGATTGAATGTTTTTCTTGAATTCAATTATATTATTCTTTTGTAGTGAAAATGAATTCAATATTTTTTATTCAATATTTTGTCAAATATTAAGAAAGACTTTAAATTACTTTTACCACTAAATTGAAAGCAATTCATTTATTTAACGATAAAAGAAGAAATACATTGTAAAGGAGAGGTAATAAGTGTAAGGTGAGTGTGTTATGAAAAGAGGGACGACAGCACAGCATTGAAGAGAATCTTTTAACAAATGCAGGTTTGAAAGTCAGGACAAACGTCTGTTTCGCTCGTCTTCTTTAAGATTTATTAAGAGTTTGAAATTTTTTTAGAAAATATAAAAATGAGTAAATTTCTTATCAATTCTTCGAAGAAAAATCATTTTTTGTAAAATAATTAATTGAAGGAAATTCGTGGAAGAAGTGAATCATTAGCCTTAAAATTTAATTATTAAAAAAAATTAAATGCTTTTAATTATTCAAAATTAGATTATTTAGTGTTAATTAGTTAAGTGATTAGAATTTCATTGACAAAACCATTTAAAATATGAGTCATAACATATTCTTAAAATATGAAATGAGATTTCAATTATTTATATTAATTTCGATTGCTTTACAAGAAAATTACCAAGGGCTCAATACTTTTCTATGAACTACATTCAACATTTTTTTTCTACTGAAGAGAAGAAAATAATATGTTTTGTTCTGAAAGACAACGAAGAAATATAACAAAATGTTAACTGAATTTTGATTATTCTTGGTTTACGTCTGAAAGTGAATTTGTCTGTCTTTGACTCGAATATGCATTCAATGAAATTTACATTAGAGTAAAGGCCAGTGATTGGCAACTCAGAGCTCTACAAACAATTATCGGCCAAAAAGCGATCGAAAGTTAATTTTGGAAACCCTGTGGAGTGGTTTACAAGGAATGCCTGCTGTGACTAAAAGCACCGGTCATACTATCAAAACTATTCAATAGTGCCATGAATTCAGATTTTTCTTTCTTTTGTTACTATTTTTCAATTTCTAAGGAGTAAAATGTAATTTAAGATCAATTGGATTCATATTTTTTTAAAAGAAAATTTGTTTAAAACAAAGTATCAAAATTAAACTGGATCTTTGATAAATCGATTTATGGTGTTCTGAGTCAACACTAAATTTTAATTATTATTAAATTTTCATTTTTAGTTATAAATGATTTGATTATTATTGAAATAAATAACTCATAGGTTTAGTTCATTTGAGTGACAGACAAATAATAAAAACATTAAAAATATCAAACAAATTGCAAATTGAGAGATTGATCGTCAAAATTGAAATCGAACAGGATAATTTGACTAATCATACATATATTTAGTTGAACTTATTTACAAAAATACAATTATCGTTCGTTTCATAATATCGGAAGAGTTTGAAAGTTTTTTTTTGTAAGAATCATTTCGTAATGCTATTAAGACAGTGTCAAGTCTAATTAGCAAGTCAAAATTGACAAATTATTTAACTTTTTGAATGAATAATGTTAATTAAAACTGAAATTTCAGCATAAATATGAAAATAGATAAAAAAGATTCTGACAATTATTTTATTTTTTGAAATATGTTTTATGTTACGTAAGACAACATTTATGGTGTAGTGATTGGTTTAATTGTTTGATAAAACTCTCTCAACATTTGATAATAATCTTGAAAACATTCAAATTCTTTGAAATTCTTGGGAATATTTGGTTTGTCATTCATTTAAACAGTATTTCAAATTGAACTAATGATAGAAGTTGAAAGTACTAGGTTAAAATACAAAACTAGAGATGATTGATAACAATTTGAGGCATTACTAAATTACATGAAAATCTTAAGGAATTTTTATAATTATTCTTTAGTGAGAAAAACAAAGAATTCATTTTTAAAAATCAATTTCAAAGAAATAAATTTAATTTGAAATTCCCAATGAATTCCAGTTAAAAACGAATGCATTGAATAAAAGCATTGAATTTTTAATAAAGAAATAATAAATTCCTTTAATATACGAAACATATTATTTGGATGTTTATCAGTAAAATTATCCGCAATAATGAATGACATTATGATCAACACACAAATCAGTGGTCATATATATGAAGAAAAAATATATGTCTAGTAATTTATATATAAATTAAGTTCATTTTTTATTTTGAATTTCTTTTTTCTTCGGATAATTTTAAGCATATTTTTATTTCCTATCTATAATCAAACGTATATTTAGTGAATATATCTGAGTGCAGGTGAATATGTAAAGTGTAGCGCAAAAAACGATTTGTTTTATGGGTTAGGGATGCAATTAAATGCAAAACTTGGGAGGAGGCAGTCGTTTGAACGAAAAAGTGAACTAAACTTAACTAAACAGTGCTTATTATATTTGGAGAGACTTCTCTGGATTCGATGTAAAGCCAAGTAATAGCGGCTTAAAATAATGGCAATAATGGCGATACCCATCCGAGGGGTACACCAAATATCGAGTCCCCTATCATTTAGTCAGTTCGTTATGTATGCAATCGCACGTTCCTAAGAATATGTAGAAAATGTCGCAATTATGGCCTTACAATCATCGAGAATGACCAGAATTGGTACCACTGCAGACATAGACACTCCATATCATATACCGATCCTAAATTTGTTCGACTTAACTGTCTCACAAAATGTATTTACAAATTTTTCGCTCACTTATCATTTAATGACAGCACAGGTCCATAATTTTATTATACATTAACTTTAAATTAGCTTAAGATTGAAATTCACTGCTATTATGACGAGAGACTAAACTTATTTTGAATATCCATTTATTACAACAATTTTATTGTTCTAAACATTGGATGCAAATTATGTCTCATTTAAAACAAAATTCTTTGTTTAAAATTATTGTTTTCTTTCTCTCTTTGAAATTGTAAGTCAATAAGTTATTTGAAACATTAAAAAACGATCTCTCCTTTCAAAAGAAATATAAAACAAGATGTCAAGGTTTTCCAACAAAACAATCGAATATTACATTTTTCAGCAATGATTTTGAAAACTTTAAAAGTTTTGAAAGGGGAAGGGGTTCACAGTGACAAAAATACAAATTCAATGTTCATTACTGAATCTTTCAAATTGAGTTATAAATTAGTTATAAAATTTCAAACATAACTTATAATTGAATGCAACGTAATCTTAAGATTTATGGCACATATGAAAAGTGGAATAAATAGGAAGTTTCATCTTTTGTAGATTGTCTTCACTCAAATATTAAGAATGAAATTGAAATTAATAAATTTAAATCTACAAATAAACAAGCTAATACACTAGTAAAATTTAGATTTGAATATCTATTAAATTAGCCAGTCAAAATTAATACCACTGATGACAGATTTGATTATAGTAATTACATTCACTATATTTCAGCCACAATCGCTATATTTGACAATTTTCCAAGTATATTTTACTTATCAAAGATTATTTATATTGATAAAAATTTCTTAATTATTAATCAGGGTTAAAATGAGGTGTTATCTCAAAATTAAAATGTAAAAGAAGGTCATATCTGAGTTAATTTCGAATAAAAATGTCTTTTTTTAAAGAAATTTATTAGAAAATCTGTAATTTTTATAAAGAGCTTTTAAAATAGTTATTCGAATCATTTGAATTTTGGTAATCATTGCATTTTACTCGAAGATATTACTTATTTTTGAAGTATTGGTTTGATATTTTACTTTCTCTTCTTTACCACTATTTATGAATATATTTGTCAAAAATGATGTGTGCACTCAATTTTTGATTATTACAGTAATTTGTTTTCGATATCTTTAAAACTCTAATATTATTTAGAAAATATAAAAAACATTTCATTTAAAAAATAATCTTAAATTATCTAATTTTAAAATAGATTCCTCGAACAGATTCAAAGTAAACAAACACTATATAAGAATGAAATGAAGAGAGAGTTTAACAGAATTATTATTATTAATGCGAACATTAAACCTAATGGTAGTCTCAGATGAAGTTTGTTATCGAGTTGTAGTACATATTAGTTAAGCCCAAATCTCACCCCACGGGCGCGCGTCTACTTTAGAGACCCGACACCAAACAATTTTTATCTCTCAAAAAAGTATTATATAAAATTTCAGCCAAACATATCGTTATTATTATCGAATGTTTTACTGAAATATCACAAAAATGATTCATCGTTTTCACACTTATTATTATTTTTATTCGTTTCAATATTTTTGGGCAAAAAAACATATTTTTAGCTCAAATATAATATTATTCAAAATGTGTTTTATTTTAAATTTTAATGAAAATAATTATCGTTCAAAACGTTTCAATTCGTGAATTTTACAGTTTTGTTAGTCTGAAAGCCATGAAGACATCATTTGAAAAATCATTAAACGATGTCTTCGATGTCAATAACGAACACTAATTATCTTCGGTCTGATATCTATAGAAAATTGTGTGTAAATAATCAGAAGAGTCGTTGAATTTCTAACAATTGAATACATTTAAAAACAATATATACAAGAGTTGATAAACACTATCGTTAATGTAATTTTTGTGATCTCCTCCCTTGAATACCAATCACTTATAATGTTTGAGCCATAAAGGGCCGAACCTAATGGCACCGGAGTATTGCTACCACATAAGTATATGATAGTTCTCTGGGAAAAAATGCGTTTCAAACCTATTATTATTAAGAAAAGGCGGAGAGAAATGTATTATTTGATTGAATGCCTCGAATTACATAATCTATGGATACATTAAAATCATGAACGCTATAAATGAATGCTGAGTCAAAAGAATCGTTTCCGGATAAATTATCAAAAAATCAAATCACAGGTGCATTCAGAGCAACGAATCTCTAATTTCTTTTATTATATAGAAAAAGATAGACAAATATCTTGTCATTGATTTATCGATTTTTGATTAGAAATTATCACAAATTATCTTCAATCCAATACATCAACAAAACAATTGACAGAATATAATAATACTTAAATCTTAAATAATTAGAGCAATTGTTTACGTTTTACTCCAATATATTTTGTTTTCAGTCAGTAATACTATTATTAAATCCTAAATATAAGACCAGAATAGTAAAAGACTATCATTTGTTCACATGTTTTAAACATTCAATAATATGAAGAATAAATACTTAATCTCTAAACGAGTAAACTATTTGTTAAAAAAGACTTTAATTGTAATTTAAAATTGAAAAAGCAATGAAAGTGAAAATTTTGAAATCAAATCATTTGAACTCATATTACAAACTCACAGAATATCATCGGAAAACTGTTTATCCATTTTCTTCTTAACTTTGATAAGTGTTTATTCACTTTAGAAAATATATCCTTTTTTTATAAATAAGAGTTTATTTATATAAAAATTTTATTACACAAAATTGATCATAATTTCATGAGACCAACAAATATATACTCAATATCTGATGCAATGAATAAAAAAGTGTTTTTCGGAGAAAAACTAATAAATAAGTTGTTATAATAGAAATAACTGTTGGAAAGAAGGAACTGAAGTAAGGCTTTAGAATTAATCGATGTTATCGTTTTGAAAGCCAGACAACAAAATGTTAGGTAAATGTTAAAAATGTTTGATAGAAAACACACACTCGTGGAGTGGAAAAGAGTGCAATTTTGTTGCCATATCTACAGAAAAATAACTGAAATGTCAGTCGCTTTCAATTAATAATAAAATGTAATATTCATGAAAATACTGTATAATGTCGTAAACCATCGATAATAAATGTAAGTCTAACCATATATTTATTTTTATTTAGCACCTATATTCTTCTTTTTTTAATGAGTGATGTCCTCAATGTCTGTGTGTGGTTGAGCTATAAGAGCTTTAAGAGTCAAATTCTAGGGAACTACCTTAATTTATATTGAAATAAAAAAGCTGTTTGATGATTATTTTAATGCAGTATTTATTTTAGCACTACTGCACTATACTGTCGACAAATATTTTCATATCTGTCTGCAGAACAGAATATTTATGTAAAGAGTTTTTATCAAAATTTTAGTTTAAAGTTTAATATTTTGAACATTGAGTTCATTAACTTCTGGGGGTTTCGAGTGTTTAAAACAAACATATTTTCATTAAAAGTAATGAAAATTTGTCGCAAAAAAACAAATATTCTGCCCATTCCTTTGTGATCACTAGAAAGGACTGGTTTTTTGTGTAATAAAATTCAAAATTAAAAACCAGTCATTAAATGCAAGAATATTTTTTTTATATTTAATGAAAGAAATAAATTAAAAAATTTTCGTTTACTCTCTATTTTTCTCCTAATTATTACTAAACGCTTGAAATAACTTATTATTCCTTTCCATTTGAGAACTTGTTTTCCAATTCAGAAGTGTTTTGAAATTAAGTTAATTTGTGTTAAAAAAAGTTTTACCAAAAAATTTTTGAATAATAAAAATACTGAAAAATTAAATTAACCGTAAGTCAGGTTAACTCAGGTTTTGTTTCACTATTGAAAACGACCGCAAAATTTTAAGCTCTATTAAAATTCAGTTCAAAAACTGGTAAATAGTTTTCACATAAGAAATAAAAGAGAAAAATATAAGAATTGTATGAATATTAATATTTGGCGCTCAGGTCTTTCGCATCCTTTAACTATATGTTGGCCCCTAAAGCCTGTCTTCATTTAACTATAAATTATCGACAATATTAGCATTTTATTTAATAGAGTAGCCAAGTTGATGTTTGTAAACTTATTAAGTTTAAATCAAATATTTTAAAACAATTTTGATTGTTTAGGATAATTACACAGAAAAGTATTCCTTAACATTATTTGTATTGAGAAAAGGCTAAACTCTTTAAATAAATTTCCATTATTTTTCACTTTGAATCTAATTAATTGGTTATCCCTTCTTATCAATGTGTGGATGAGATGTGGATATATGTTATGCAATATTGAGGAAAGCCTTGCCCTTCACCAATGACCCAAATTGAGCCTTGAATTTAGCAAAACTATTCTTAAAACTATTGCTTAACTCTTCTAAATCTAATATTTTAAATATTACACAAAAACCTTCTTTTCCTCTCATGTATTGACTCTCATAACTGTTTAAAACAATAGCCCTTTAGTCACAAATTATTCCGACCCATTCATTCAAAACACAATTATATGATAAGAAATGCGAGTATTTATAAGTAAACAGATCTTAATTTGTTTGAATTGGAAAATATCGAAACCAATGCAAAGATGACTCAATTATCCAAAAGATATAAAAGAAAACATAAATTTAAAAAAAGTTTTAGATTTAAATCACTTAATGATAGGATTGAGATTGAGTTCTGGGTTTTATTTCTTTGCTCATTTAAATGCATTTAAATGTGTAATTTTAACTAATAGTAAAATTTCTGTCCGAAAGGCTTACCCCAGAAAAGAGAAACAAAAAATACTACTCAATACAAATGTAAAAATTAGCCAAAAGTCAAATAATAAAAATTTAAAATAAATTGGTCTCTCTCTCTTTCTCTCTCTCTCTCTCTCTCTCTCTCCTAATTTAACAAACCCTTAGACCATTAGTAGTTTAAATATAAATGATTAGAAAAGTATATTTTTCTTTTAAATGAGTTGTAAATTATTTATTTATTCCAATCATATATTTACTCACATTTAGTACTTATTATACCGTAGTTTTGTTTGAAGGATATTCTCTTCGGATGATTGATGACTGTGTTGAGTATACAAACGGTTTAAATGTCTTTATTTCAGTAGTAGTTCCTCTCTTTTATTTGGAAGTAGAATAAAATATGATATAAATTAGATATTATTTTTAACATTATTTAAACAGAAATTAATTAATGATTTGATGAAAGTTCACAACAAAACTGAACCAAACACTGAATGCATAGAATTGCATTGAAATGCATAGAATTGAAAATCAATACTCTATTCTCAGGACATATGAGAGTATTTTTTAACTGCAAAAAATGTTTTTTGAAAAATATTTTTTTATATTAATCGAAAATTTATATTTTTATTCAAAACATTTTCTAAAAGTCTAATCCAAACTATGTTTTCAAACTTTGGATATCATTTAAATGTCTGTTTTGAATGAGTTTTTGCTGAAAATAATATTTTAAAGATTAATATTTTCAATAAAATTAATGACTATTTTTTAAAAAATGTTTTTCTAAAAGCAAAACATATAAATGAAAAGCATATAATGAATAAAACTTTTAAAAAGAGAGACAGAGGCAGACCTTTCTTTCTAAAAGAGAGAGATAGTGACAGTCCAATGATAACTACAAATATTAAAAACAACCACAAAAAAAGTTGAACACAAGACTATTGAATAGAAAAATGAGTGAAAAAAATGAAAAATAACAAAAGAAATGAATCCAACCTTGAATTTCAAACCGATATTATATTTGAAACAACAAAAATATCAATGAATTAAAACAATTTTTAGCGATGGATGGGAAGAGAAAATTATTCCGATTAATAGTCTGTTTAAGTTTTACTTTAAGAATATGTCGATTATTAAAACAATTGAAAACATTGTGTTTAGTCTTCAAAGGAATTTATTTTTTGTGACACTTTCTCTCAGATTATTTTCGATTCAAAAAATGCCGAAATTTGTTATCAAAGCGACTGATCGCTAGAATTGTATAAAAATGAATGATTGGCCAGAAATGTGTTGGCGTTTGGTTTGTCTCAAACAGAGAACTCAAACTCAATGTCTGTCATTGATTTTTCCCAAAGATTGGTCTACTCTACTCTCACTGTTAACTATCAAAAGATATGAAAAATAAAAAGAGAGATAATTTTATGCGCATTCATTTTAATAGATTTTTCAATAAAAACATGTCTTTTGAATATAAAAACTTGACTTTTCTTTCACATAATCATCAAATTCTGTTTTGAAAACTGATTTTAGAGGCAAAAAAGGAAATATATCTCTTATATTTCTATCAACTATATTATTATCTGATGTCAGAATTCTCAGAATACTAATCAATATTTGAGTCTTATTTTTCATATATAAGAAAAATACTCCAAACAATTACGTATAAAATTTGAAGAATTTTTTGATGAAAAACGCTTTTCTTAACAAATTTTTCTTAAGTATGAAAACCTTATTATGTTTACAATGAAAGGAAGGTATTGTGAAACCTATTAACTAATAATAATCGTTGTATTAATATAATGAAAAATAAATATAAAACTCTTTGGAAAAACTTGTGAACATTTATCTTGGTTTTTATAGCACTACATAAATAACAGTCTGTTTGCTATTGAACTCAATATTCAAATTTAAATGAATGTTAAAGAATTGTTAATCAAATAAATGCAAATGAATAGCAAAAAAGTAAAGAACTATTTTCTCATTATATCTATGCTATGGTCAGAATATTTAATTATTTGTGCTTTTCTTAATTTATTAAAAAATTATTGAATATTGAGTTCAATAGCAAACAGACTGTTATTTATGTAGTGCTATAAAAA
>JAQGBR010000884.1:0-10578 GCA_034698525.1 Achipteria nitens | reverse complement strand
AGTATTGTATCCAATGATAACTAAAATAAAATGAATTAAAAGCTCTAAAATTAATTAAACAGAATTTGGATTAAAGACAATATATTTCGGTTGAAATTTCTTAAATAAATGTCAGTTAATATCAATATCTTCTGGAATACAATTTATAAATTGCAACAAAATTTTAGCAATAAATCAATCCAAAGCTTGAATACCAGTTCCTGAAATTGAATTAATTGATAGAAAAAAAGTTTTAATTAACAGAAATAATAAATTATTAAAACGATTAAAATTTTTGAAAATTTTTATTACGAAAAATCGAATGAAAATTAGGTTTTTAAGTGATAAATGAGTGACAAATTAAGTTCAAATGGAGAGGAAATAACAGAACATTTTGTTTAAAAATTGTTTGTCTGTACTTAAAAAACATAAACAAAAGAATTCATTTACAGTTTGATTAAAAATCTTTTAATTCAAATCATTTATCTTATAATAAGTGCTCAAATGTTATGAATTTTGAAATAATTTAAAAGAAAATTACAATTAAGTGACAGAAACAGAGAAAAACTGAAAAAATATAATCAGAGAAACAGAGAAAACAATTTCTAATTTGCGATCAAAAAAGGAGTGATTTTTCAATGAAATAATAGCTAATGGTTTAGATTTTTCGACACTTTGTCTCCAAACGATTTATTTATTTTGTTTAGTATTAAATGAGGACATAATAGACATAAGAAGTCAACTGAAGAGTTGAGACAAAAAGCATTTAATAATTTGTGAAATAAAAGGAAACAACTTATTCTCCCTCCTCGTCATCTTCTTCTTCGGGGCCACCCTCTCCTTCATCGCCCTCTTCTCCCTCATAGAGTTCTTCGTCGTCGACATCTTCGTCTTCATCGCCGCCCTCTTCCTCCTCCTCTTCGACGACAACTACGGACTCGTCATTTTCGTCTTCGTCTGAGTCGTCGTCCTCTCCATCGAGTCCTCCGTTTTCGACTTCAATGTCAGGTACGAGGAAGTACTGGAGTGGGTTCGGCCACATATCGTCTTTAATAACTTCTGCGATATCGTCGGCGGAGGCGTCGCCGTGATCTGTGAACCACGTGAAGAATGTTCGGGGATAATCCAATTGACGTTTTCGCGAATTTTTCGAATTCGAATCGTTTTCATTCTTAGCGTTCTGTTGTTCCTGAAGTCGTTTCGATAAATCAGAGCCTTCTCTCCATTTAATTGGCGTTGACTTCGACGCCGGATCTCCTAAAATATGAGACATTAGTCCTCTAATGTAAACAACAACTCGAGACAAACCTCCAGCCCCTAAATGGAATTCCTTTTCCAAGAGATCGTTCTCGAAATATGGATTGTCATCGAAATAGAACTTAATTCTATATCCAGACTTTATGTCCTCAAACTCTTCCACTTCCAACTTTGACAAAAAGTGAAGACATTCTTCTTCGTCCTCATCGAGAATTGCGGAGATTTGCGGATGATTTACGAACTGATCCACAAATACAGACATTCATTATATAAATATATATTAATTTTAATAACAATTATTTGCCGGCATTTTCCTAATCAGTGGCTCTTTTCTATTAAAACCATTTAATTTGTATTTAAAACAATTCTAAATAAATAATTGACTAAAAAGTTGTTATTTAGACTCAAACAACACTCAAACAAATATCTGTCGATAAGAGTAACCAATAAATAAATGAATACAAAAAAGATGGCAAACATTAAAGATAAGGTCCGATAAAAAACTAAACAAAACAATCGTTTCAATACTTAATTGAGAAAAACAAAACTTCAGACAAAACTCTAGGAAAAAATGAGACAAAAAATTGATTTCTAAACAAATAACAAAAAAATTTAAATAAATGTAAGACTGACTAAACTAAACTCAATTATTTGTATGTTTACAGTAAAGGAGTCGAAGTGTAACAAAGGCTACCCATTAGAGCGGTTTATATTGAAAATTATATGACGACTAAAGCCATTGAACGATTGGCACAGGTTTAGCATTCGTGGACTCACTATTTATTCATATTTTTTGTTTTTTGTATAAACTATTTATTAACCATTTTTTGATTTATAGAATAATAAATGTTGATATGATCACTAGTGGTCAGAGAAGTGGCCTACATATTCAATATGTGAGCATGTACAAAGTTATCATGATAAGGGTACAGAAGTTTTATACTAACAAGAGTTAGTCCAGTCTTTTGAAAATATTTTATGTTTAGCTTGATTTGTAAATCTAAATGATCAAGTTTGATTATTGGAAATTATCCATAAATAATATGAATATATGCTCAGCTCTGGATGACTCTTATGTCCGATATAGACCAATGCATATTTAACAAAGGTACAGGGGCGTTCACAATGCTTAGAGGAGGTGGTGCTACTCAAAAATCTAAGGTGAAGTGTCAAAGATGTTTGCTCTTTATAGTAAATTGTGGTCAAATAAAAATATAATAGGAGTGCCACATATACTAAACCTGTGCCGAACTGATTAAACAATAAATAAGACATAACTCTTAGAATACGAAATTAATTGAAAGGCAATCAATAGATTGGATGCAAATCATAGATATGACACATATTGTGGTCAATACTCACAGCAGTGACCCAAAAGTTAGGGATTTTAGCGATTAATTCATTTCGTTTCTCGAAGAATGGTTTTCTCAGTTTATTGTACTTCTGTTCGACTTTAAGGATCTCTTCGGAAGCTTTTTCGTTGAGTGAATCGATTTCATTCTGTGTGGCGTCGATCTCTTCCAAAGTCTTTTGTGTTTCGGGGTCGTAGTCACGGGACTCGTCCTCCAATTGGTCGGCGTTTGAGTTATTGTTCTTAACCTCTCCATTGTCCACGTCTTCCTCACTCTTCTTCAACTTCTTTGATGGCGTCGGACCAGAGTTTGTGGTTGTCGTCGACGACATTATTTCTTAATAATAGATAATAACAATTAATATCAATTAAAGACAATAATTACCAGATTTTGTGTTTAAGTCATTAATAAGTGATTCAAAGGATAAATACATTTGAATATAAACGACACAAAAGAGTGACAAAATGCAGATAATGTGCCGAAACTATGTCTGTCTTCGTTGGACTGACTAACAATAAATTGCAAATCAATAGACAATTAATTGTCACTTAAATTAATAAATATTAGAAGCGATTGAAAACACGCCGGCTATGGATGGCTTATAATCAATGCTTTGAATGGCTTACGATTACAACAATAGACACAATACTGGAGCCAATGCTGTGTTTGCTTTCAATGCTGTGTTTCAATACTAAACCAATTGCTATATAACGTCAATAAAGTGTTTCTCTCGTTGTGTTTCTCATAGGCTTTAAAAGCACTGAACGAAATGGCCGTTTACTTAGACTAGAGCTGAACGCAGCAAATATTTAGTAAAAGTACCCGTTTTATGCTTTCCTATAGTATTTATTAACCCGACTCTACTCTCCTTTTCCGATAAGACCTGTCGCTATGCCTTCACTGATAGGCTACTCAAAGGTGTGGCTAAAATCTATCAGATCTTATGCATCGCTTAAACACAATATTTCTCTTATTTTCAATTATTATTAAATTTATTATTTCGATAAACCATTGGTTTTGTTGATATTTGTCGGTATCTTTTTGTGTGCATTTCATTTGATTAGTTAATAGTTGTGTTGAATGCATAAAACAATACCCTCTCAGACCGTTCACTACTCTCTCCCTGTCGTCGTCTCAGAGCTATTGAGTTACTGTTGAGAGAAGAGCTCTACTCCTTTGAGTGGTGAGACTCGACTCAGACTCGACTGAAAGCAAACAAAAATCGGTTGAAAGCTTTTGTATGGGTTTTCCAATTTCTCAAACCAGTGATTGTATGCCTAAACTAAATAAGCAGACATCCAATACATCCAACACATCCAACACATCCAGTGCTAAAACAGTGCCCAAATCTATGTGTTCCAAATGTCGCCGGAAGTCTGTCTCAAACGTACGAATTCAGTGCAAATTGGATCAGTACCTGTCCTCACGACTGCCATCACTTCCACCATCGATATCACTGTCATTATTAACGCCTCGACTGCCACTACCGGCTCCCGATTTGTTGAACTTAAAGTATGGCAAATACTATAGGGTTGAGCACTACCCCAACGGAATGGCAAAAGTGTTGCACTTGTATTGGGACGAAATCATTCATTTGACGATCGAAGAGAAGAATGAGTTGTCCCTCGAATTCCTTAAAGAAAGTTTCCGCGAAAAGACCCCAAATGTCGCCAAATATGTCATCTCTATTGTCCACAACGCGGCCTCATATCTGCCCGACCTCTTAGAGTATTTCGCAATGGCTGAGCCTCACCTCACTGTCAAAGCCGGTGTTTTGGGTCACTCCGGATCAGACATCGAGACCACTACAATGCAGACCTACAGAGAGAATGTATGTCTACTTTTATGCCATTCTTTTCACTTAAATCTCTATTTTTAATAATTTTTTAATTGATTTTCGGATTCAATTCAAAGCCAACTCTAAGAGTCGATTGTTTTCATTGAAAGCATTATCTGTTTTATGTCACGTAAACCACATTATAGTGATTATAGTAGTAGTGATCAGCCCTTCTATTGTGACACACACTCAACACAGTTAGAAACGATTATAACCGCGGAATCCGTGACGTCAGGCAAGGGTTCAAAATAATGTTTGTCTCCCTTTAAATGCAATCCAATACTATTTTGGGCGTCATTTTTGTCATTCGTTTATATGACGCAAATAATTCCGCGCTTTTAATCGTTTACTTATATATTGTTTACAAATGTTTTCTCATAATATTATAGACATTTTTTACTCTTTTGGTAATCAATTTAAGGGCAAAAGGATCTTACAATTGATAATATGACTCATCTGAGTCTCACTCAATGTATTTAATTTTATCTTTAAGTTTAAAAGAGTATCTAATTATGTAAATATAATCTATGAATAATTGCATATACTGTCTGTCTTTTGGTATTTTAAAGTGTTTTGTTTGACTCAAATGATTGATGTCTTGAGTTATTAATTGTTGTATTGTTTGGTGTATTGTTAGGTACATAAGACTTACTGCAACGGAACCTTCAGATACGGACCACTCCATCAAATCTCATTAGTAGGCACTGTTCACGAAGAAGTTGGCGGATATTTTCCTCAAATTATATCGATGTTAGAACAGTCACCATTCCTCAAATATGTGATGCCGTGGGGACAGATGTCTGCCGTCCGAATGGCAACTCCTGAAGAGTCAAACGATGGACCCATACTTTGGATACGACCCGGAGAACAACTGATACCAACTGCAGAGTTGTGCTCAAAAACACCAAAGAGTGCTCATAAACGACAACAGAGCGAACTCAGAGGTCTCCAACTCAGAAGAACCAGTGAACCCCGAGAAATGATGTTTGAGGACAGGTATTAATCCTTTTATTGATTTCTAAACATTTGAAGTGATGTTTAAATTGAAATTTTCAGAACCCGGTGTCACGCAGACCATGTGGGACAAGGCTTTGACAGACAGACCACCGCAGCTGTTGGCGTATTGAAGGCAGTCAATTGTGGTCAGAATTGGCGCCATAATCGGGTCACTAAAGATGTGGTGGCGTTTCACGCGGCAGACTTCGAACAGTTGACACAGAAGTTGCAGTTAGACCTTCACGAACCCCCTGTCAGTCAGTGCATTACTTGGGTAGAGGACGCAAAACTCAACCAATTAAGACGGGAAGGCATCCGATTTGCTCGCATTCAACTCCACGACAACGACATATACTTTTTACCGCGAAATATCATTCATCAGTTCCGCACTGTTTCAGGTCTGTGTCTACTCTTGTTTTTAAAACCATTCTTAACATTACATCCGATTCTTCTTTTTTTTGTCGTTTGGCTGTTCTTTATTCCTGTCTTTAATTATTGATTTCCTGTTTTTTGCCATTAATTTAAATCTTTAGTTTTGAACTTTTCTTCTAATTATTAATAACTAATTTAATTCATTCATTAATTAGTTTTTATATCAATTAAAAAGTTTTTTGTGTTAATTATTTTGTTTATAAAATACTATTAGAGTTACTATTTTGTCGATAATTACTATCTTTTATCGATTAATCTAAAAATAACAGAATTATTGAATATTTAGAGCGACTATTCCTGAGTTGAAAATAATATATGACTCATAAATAATTATGATTTGCTATACAATTATTATGACAGTTGTTGTCATCCAAAATCAGAATCCTCTCTGACCTCAAACTCTATATTTACAGAATTTGAAATGTTTTCATCGAAATAATGTATTTTTTGACATTTTATTTGAAATAATATAATAAATTTGGTGTTTGTATATAAACAGCGGTCTCATCGATCGCATGGCACGTAAGACTCAAACAGTATTATCGTAACGGAGAGTCCAAAAGAGATGGCAAAAGGAGTTATAAAATGTATGTCTCAGATAAAGACAAGAAGAATAGAGAACAACAAAAAGTAGAGAAGGATAAGGAAAAGATCGATAAAGTCAAGAGAAAAATATTAAATTCCTCGCTAACTGAGGACTCGATGTCTCCATCCAAGAAAAAAGTCAGTCTCGCCGTCGATTTGAATCCAAATGAGTCCAACAAAGAGTTAGATAATAATATCGACGAACAAAATATCGAAATTAGTGATGAATCCAAAGTTAAACTCGAGATTAAAGAAGAAATTAAAACGTCTCCAATCGAAGAAAGCAATGAAAATATAGTTAACTCAGCGCACAGACCAAATGGAACAGTAATAAACTCTAATGTGACTTAAAGTCCAAGACTTGTCCTTAAGTTCATTCATAAACAAAAACAACAGAAATCTAAATCACGTTTAGATTAGATTACATTAAAAACAAAATCCATTTAAACAACAAATCAAACATTAAATCAATTGAAAACAGAGTTTGAAAAATAATTGTTTATAATTTGTAAATAATTTATTGTTTTTTTGTTTGTTTTTTCTAATTTATAATTAAAACCAAAGGTTTGCAATTTATTTAATAATTAGTTTAATAATTGAATGGCTCTCTATTAAAAGGACAGGTATTGACACTTAGATTTTCTTAATAATGTTTTTATCCAACTTTTCAATCAAATGTTGTTATTTTGACACTGAATTTCATCAAACATAGCGTTAACTGGTTTTTAATTTATTGTTTTTGAAATAATTCCAATTGAAATCTATTAAAGAACTGATTCTTTTGATATAAGTTTATTTAAAATTACAAAAGTATTCATACATTGGTTTTCCGACATCTCAATGAAAGTCCTTTTATTAGTGAGTCATTGAATTATATATTTAATTGATGTCAATATAACTTAATATAATTCTATTAATTTATTCCTAAAAAATAGTTAAAACTTCTAATCTATTCATAATATTCTTATAATTTTCAGGATTTGTTTTAATGTTTTTGTTATCTTTTATTTTTTGGATATTATCTTCTGTCCCATATGTTTGTCCCTTCGATTTAAATTAAACTTTGAAACTCGTTATTCATATTTTTAAATATTATTCTCACTGTTATTAACATTTATCACAAAAATTATATGATATAAAAGTGATTATAATGTAGTTATGAAGTGTATAAATAAAGACAAACAAATTCTTATGACTCCAACCCTTTTTTCTTTAAAATGGGTTTCGATTTGTATTTTATTCGGTGACCAATGCTTTTAGCGATAAATTTAATGGTGTCTTAAATTGTATTTTTGCGATCAATTTTATTATAGCAATCGGTTATTGAATTTTTACATTCACTGCAAAACACTTGATTTTTAAGGGTTTTAACTCCAGTTATCCACAACTGGAATATATTTATTCTCTCCAAATCCCTATTCCACTAAAATGACCCTTTTTTTTGACTAGAATACAAAGTCTAAATCTTTATATATCTATTGTTCATAACTGGAATTCAATGTAATCTCATATTCCCTGGTTTTCTATAAAACGAGTGAATATATTCTGTAAATAATGACCAAATTTAATGTATCGAAAAGAAATTTTTGAAAATTCCATTCTCTCTGAAGAATAGCATCTAATTTATTGATACTTCTCTTGCATTTCCCCTAAATTTAATACAAAAACAAGAGACCGATACTTGAATTGAATGAAATATCAGTTATTTTATGGAAATTTAATACATTATTTGTTATTCATTCAGAAAGCGTTTGACATTTGCATAATAATTGACATTTATTTGAAGTCCCTTTAATTGACACCTTTTACTTGACTTTTTACTTCATTATCTCATTCAGCACTCACTTAACTACTGATTCATGTATTTAAGTTGAATTGTCGTTCCCTTTGGGTATTTCATCAAAATTGTTGTGACATTCTATCAGATGATGACTACATATTTTTAATGTAACATCAATTAAGAGTCGATTAATAGTATTAATTTGAGTAAAAATGTTAATCCCATCAAATTGTAGTACATTTGAAAACTGAAATGAAAACTCAAAAATGAATTTAAAATTTTCATTTCATTACTCATTTATACTGAATTTAAACATCGCTTTTTATAAATTATTATTTATTTTGCATTGATTTAATCATGTTAAAATTGATTTTTATCTCAAAATAACTTAATTAGACCACTCTTGTCATTTGTCCTTGGATACATTTTCTCATTCAACTAAGGTTTTATACAATCCTAAAGGAATTTATGAAATCTGTTTCTTCTATTGATTTATGAGTTTATTATCGATGATAACTATTTTCATTCAATTCATATAACAAAACAGTTTTTCTGTCAATATTTCTTAAGCCCTTTAAGCCTTTTATTATATTATTTATCTAAAAATTCATTAAAGTTGAAAAATTTTTGTTTGGCTATACTTTTAACTCTTTACAAAAAAATGTTATCAGATTTAGTGTTAAAATTGTTTTTATTTTTAATAGATTTTTATACCCTAGAGTTTGTTTTGTGTCATCAGTCAAACAATTTTTGATTAATTAAATTGGAATAGAATTAGAAATTAATTTGAAAAAAGATGAGAATAAATTGTGGAATAGCATCCACGTCAGTTAAGCTACTATTTCCGTAAACCCAATCGATATTAGCTCAACCAATGCAATAGCGCTTCTCTGCCGCAGTCTATTCGCAGCCAAACTATTGCTTATATTAGGTTTGTGACGACTATAGCCTTCACTCTGTCTGTTCACTGATGTTCTGCAGTACAAAACAGTCTGCAAAGTATTACAAAAGAAAATAAGACCAAAATCTCGTTTTGTTTGCATTCGTTATTCGTTTATAGTTTAATATAATATTGAAATTTTCATAAAATGACGTTATTTTAAATCATTAGTTAATTAAAAAAATAAGAGTTTAATCGATTAAAATGTGGAATATATGTCGCGCTCCATGTCTTCACTCGACATCAGATAAAGTAAGTTTCAAACAGAGTTTTATATCATTAATCATTTAAAAAAAACATTTGTTGAAAATATCCATAAGTTTCGGAAATAACTAAGTCTTCATTTATGATAATCCATATATAAGTCTAGTGTTTGATTAAAGTGTAGAAACCATTTGATTAATATTTGTTTGTAGTGTTCAAAGTTATGACAATCAGAGAGTAATTATTGACTGAAATACATATATGTATTCCGAAAGCAATCCATTGTTGGCTTTCACTAAAATGTATACTAAAATACTTGTAAATAATAGTCTGAGTCATAGAGTTGTTCATTCAATTCAAACCATAAACAAAAACTGCGATCAATACTGACTTCAAAAACTAATTGTTTGCTCTTCTGATCCGTCGCCCCATTTATTTCTATTTTCGAAAAGGAATGTCTTTGCTTTGAGGCGGTCAACGAAAAACTCTTTACTTAAACACTAACTTAAGTCATAAGCACCTCAAACACCGACTGACTATTGGACTGAAAGTGTTGAGTAAAAGTTGGAGTGAAAGTTCATCCGAATAGATTAATTCAATAATTCTATAAATAATAATTGATTCAAAATTTTATTGATTCTTGGATTGCATTGAAATCCTAATGAAATTCTGAAATCTAGATCTCAATTGACTTTAATTCAAATTTATTGCTCATCTTTTTTATATGTTTGACCCCTTAAAGCATACTTTTCCTGATAGCAAAACTATTTGATCCTTAATTTTAAAATCAATCAAACAATTGAATTGACAAAGATTAGTAGAGCGTGAAAGTGGTATTCAATTTGGTATTCAAATAGTTTGAAGGATCAATTTATGATTGACAAATATTTACTTATCTATTTAGAGTCAACTGAATCTCTCATCAATCTCTCTCTCTCTCTCTCTCTCTCTCTCCCTCTCTCTCTCTCTCCCCTTTCCTCTCCTAATTATATCACTAATTATATAATGTATAGCTTTAAAGGTTGAGATCAAATGAAAGGATTAATTATATATTAGGTGATAACCAAATGTCTGTAATCAATGAATATAATGTCAGTTATAGGGCCATAAACTTTAGCCCAAATGACTTTTTATAATTGTCTTTAATTTAAATAAAATTTATTTCAATTAAATTATTCAATCAATGGTAAGACCTCTTTTATGTTACTTAGATTTG
>JAQGBR010000883.1:0-10584 GCA_034698525.1 Achipteria nitens | reverse complement strand
ATAATTATTGTAGATTGATGTCCAGCCAATAAATCTAATTTTTAAGTCAATCTAACCCAGACAGTATTTTAAAATAAGAGTTCTTAAAATTAATGTTGCATTAAATTACTCGAATTGACTCTACCTATACAATCAAATGTAATTATGATAAGTTAACCACAAACTAATCTAATAATTGTCAATATGTTAAAATTAATTTGAGATCGTAATTAGAAATATTTCAGTCAACAAAAGTTGTTTTTATTGTAAAAAAGTGAAATACAAATGTAAAAAATATACAAGTTGTTAGACTAGTTTTTAATGTTACTAACTAACTAATAAAAAGTCGACTATGCTTGGATTGGTTTCTTTTTAAATAGAAAAGCAAATAAATAAAATAGAGATTATGGTAATAATCAGATTTAAGTAAAGTAATTGCATTTAATGATGAATAAATTAAAACTAGTTAAACATGAATTTAAAAGGAGTTCTCATAGAATAAAATGCATACTTTGTGAACACAGCATATGTGGACATAATTGTTGTGAGAGAGATATCGAGCAGAGACTGACTGTCTCTCTATAATAATGTCGTCGTTTTGTTTATGTATTGAATAATTAATTTTTATACGACTTATAAATAATAATGAAATTAAAAGCAATTAATTAAATAAATCGGTCTCTTCTGGTGGTAGTGATGTCACACTCACCACAAGACAGCTGTGATGTTGAGTACTGGTTCAAGAAAGGCAAGAGAGCCAGT
This sequence comes from Achipteria nitens, assembly GCA_034698525.1. Taxonomy (NCBI): domain Eukaryota; kingdom Metazoa; phylum Arthropoda; class Arachnida; order Sarcoptiformes; family Achipteriidae; genus Achipteria; species Achipteria nitens. The sequence continues at coordinate 9,843 of JAQGBR010000883.1, read as the reverse complement.
GCTACACAACTGACAACTGAGTGTCTAAACAAATCTCAACCAAAACTATTGTCTCAAATCAGTTGTGTTTTGTTTGATGTCCGCAAATCGATCGCCGATTGGGATACTATCGATTGGATCTCTTATATCATATCCGGCGGACGAACTCCAGACGAGTTCACATCTGAGGGTCAGTTCACTTCTTATACCAATTGATTAGCTCTCAAATCACTGCTTCTTATCTTTAAATTTCGTTTTCATTTCGACAATAATTCAATCCTTTGTTTTAATGCTAATCGAGTCTTGAGTTTAGATTCAAATAACGTCTAAACAAACCTTTATTTAAATTATTGGTTAAAAACACATAATTTTGAGTTTTATCTAAATTTTAATTCTGTTGTCAATCAATGGTTTTATTAATTGTTTTTTAATGTTAAGTCAAGCGATACGATAACGCGACCAAATGTGGACTGGTCTGGACGGCCAACTTTGTGGCATATCGTTGCCGGACGTGTGGTATAAGTCCGTGTATGTCCTTATGTGCCGAGTGTTTCAAGAAAGGCAATCACGAGGGACACGACTTTAATATGTTCCGGAGTCAAGCGGGAGGTGCCTGTGATTGTGGCGATGATTCCGTTATGAAGGTTCCTAATCATATAAATTTGTTGATTCTGACCCATTCCTCTATTATAGGAACAGGGATTCTGTATATATCACGGCTCTAAAGCACAGAATAATATACCGCTGCCACCCGAAGACCTGTTATGTGTGGCCAAAGCCATTATGCCTCGAGTTATCCACCGATTGATTCTTCATTTGCGTAAAAACAATTCCGAGGGTCAGTACAAAAAGGATTTTAATTACACAATACCTTAATTGGAGAACACCTGTTCTTCATAATAGCCTTGAGATTCGTCCCACTCTTTGCTTCAAATTTATAATTAAATACAATTTTAAAGACAAACAAAACAATAATTCAATACATTGTCTCTGATTACAGCCATAGAAGAGGCGGACGTCTATATTAAGGACCTGTTATTAAAATTAACAGAAATGGGCGCCGCTATGAGGAGTGTGTTAAGTGATGCGCTCACAGACTCTAACTCTTATTCTAGTCTTGCAAGCGGTGAGAATTGGCTCAAATCTTAATTTTATTAATATTCTGTGCAAACCTTTTTCGCACGAATTCACAAATTTTTGTTTTTTCTCTCTTATAATGAAATTTTCGTTACTTTTGTTTTTTATTTTGTTTTTAAAATTTTGTTTCTTTTTCTTCAAATCTAATTAAAAAGTCTGCGATAGTAGTGATCCAGAAATAGATGGAGTAATTCAACAGAGAATTGATAATTATATGGGCGCCAAACGGGCAATGCCTCACTTTAGGATACCCGTCGACTCCGATGAGTTCAGACTCGTGTCCGGTATTTCTATCGATTTTTTGAAATAAATAATTCTATTAATTATATTATATTTGGTTTGTCTTTAGATATAATTTCATTTCAAACTGATTTAATTCATACAACATTTTTAGAGGAACTACTATTTTGGACTATTGTTTATGAATTTCCACAAAAGTTGGTTTGTTTTCTGTTAAATATGTTACCCGACCAGAGATATAAGGTATGACACAAACATTTACCAACAAATTGTTTGCTATAATTGTCTTTTTGTAATATAGGAAGCGTTCGCACAGACATTTGTACACCATTACAATCGGATCAGTATTATGTTATGTCAGTCCAGAAATAATGACCGCAATTCTCGTTCAAAGGACACAATGCATGACATTCTGTCCAATTGTGTGGTTCACGTGTCAGTCCAGTTGTTTAGTAACGAAGACTTAGCGACCAAATTGTGCCAAAAAACACAATTACTTTATGTTATTGTTATTAGTTTGAAGTATCCAATAGAAGGCTGTGCTGATGAGGACGAGGTGTCCGGCATTTTAATGGCAAACCCAATGCAAGACCCGAAGAAGAACACACATAATGTTGTGCGGTGTGAACATCAAATTTTGAAAGAGCACTGGTATTGGCCTATAGTTAGTGATTTGAATAATGTATTAACTCATAGACCAGTGGCTCAAATGTTTATGAATGACTGCGCGCTTCTGGACTTTTGGTTAGAATTAGTGATGGCTTTCCAGGGAATGAATTTAAACCAAAGAGAGCTCAACGAACACGTCGAGTATGAGAACAACACATATTATTCTGCATTTAGTGCTGAACTCGAAATATGTGCCACTCCTATGTGGACACTCATATGTCATCTCAAAGATTCGGTTTGTTTTATAGTTACTGTTTTTATTCAGATTTTATTTATAATTTTTTATTTAGGAAACGGCTGAGCAGTCCATTCAAATAATAAAACATGTAATGCATTGGTTAGAGACGTGGTTTGAGTTAATTCCATTCGAAAAGGACGACATCCCTAACCCAATGCAGTCGACATTTCACATACCTCTCCACCGATACTTTTCAGTGTTCGTACAGCACGCGGTCTCCTATCAGAACGTCTCTCTTCAAGAGATTCTGCCCAATGAAGACATACTCAAACAACTTTTAGCCCATCCCTTACAAACATTAGTCTCTTTTTATGAAATACTTTGTGGTCTTTGGGTTAGAAATGGTTTACAAATTAAGGGACAGGCGATGACTTATATTCAGTGCCATTTTTGTAATTCAATGGTGGACTCGGATCTGTTCCTCATTCAACAGGTGGCCACACACGTAGACTCTGATTGGTTCATACAAACAGTATTTGAAAGGTTAGAGTCTTTAAGTGCAAAACAGACTCAAAATTGTTTTTTATTGAATTTTGTGGAATAGGTTTCACGTTTGGGAATGTCTTTCATTGTCTTTAACTGATTTAAGTGTTTACAAAGGATTCCTCGAATCAGAACAGGTTTTACCGATGTTAGAGTCGGCGCTCACACACATCGCAACACTTTTGTCGGTTCACAACAATCTTGGAATGACTGAAGAACAGGTGACTCGCAAAGAGATGATCGCACTGTTGGCTATGAGCGACAAAACTCATTCACAACTCTTAGATTTGTTGCCAGAAAAGTGTGGCACTCAGTCCTCACAGAATTTGTATTTTGAGTCAACACTCAGTAAAATCGCAGAATTCAAGTCTCCAAATGTTGAGGTCGGAGGAAGTCTTGGTATGTCTTTACTTAATTTGATTATTAACCAAAATTACAACTATTCTATGATTAAGTTCAGGGACAGTTCTATCCGAAGGCAGAGATTTGGGCCAATGAATACGATCCGATCCATGTATTGCTTCGGGCTGTCCATAGAAGAGACTATCAGTCATCGATGGATAGATTCGCACAATTGTTAGTATATTTATAATCAAATTCTATTCAATTATTGGATAATTCCCTTTTAGTGCCCGTCAGTCAAATAAATTTAAGTCAACGTCACAGCCGTGGCCTCCGTTCCACATTCCACCGCCGGTTGACAGCAATAAGTTTGTGGATCCGAGAAAACTACTGCACAGCAAAGTATTGCACGGAATTATATTCACTATTTTATACAAAGTATGCAAAACTTGTTTCAAATTTTATCCAAAATTTAATTATGAATTCCTTAAACTATAGGCCGTGTTTTGTCACGAAATTCCTGACCAAATCTTAGCGCTGACTATCTATTTGTTAGATATGGCGATAAGATTTCCGTCTCCGGTCTCTTCAAATACAAATGAAGTGCCGAATGAAGTGAATGACTTGAATTTTAGTGAATGGTTTCCCTCGAATTGGATTATGTCTAGTCTTATAACTCCAGTCAAAAGCGTTAAATTACCCGAAAGAAGGTCTTCAATGGACGGCGCCGTTGAGGAGATGGAAGTGGACGAGGAATCATCTGATAGTCCAGAAGAGGACGAGTATATGAGTGATGAAGACGAACAACCCTATGAAGTGCACAGTCCTGCCAACAGTGAGGCGGGAGAGACCCGCAGTCTTGAGTCATCAGTACAAAGACCACAATTGCCTACAGTTTCAGTACCGCTCGCATTACTACCGCCGCCCAACACCACCGTTTCTGCTACCGTTTCTTCAGCAGTGGTTCCCTTAATGACAAATCTGAGACAAATTACTTCTAATGGATCACAAGTTGTTCCCTCTCTTTCGTCAACACATCCTTCAAACTCACGTCAAAATCCTATTTACCCGCCCTCACGACCACCACTCGTAGCCACAGAAAGTATGGAAACAAACAACGATATGTCAGTCGTGGCCTCATCTGTAGGTCCGGCAAGACTTCGATCGCGTAATCATAGACTAAGACCTGTGCGACAATCAGATCAACGAATGCTTTTAATGAATCGCCGTCGACAGGGAAAGGTCTTTAGTGATACTGACAATCATTCGACTCAATCCAACCCTCATTTAGTTGTTAGTGAACTAATGAAAGCACTGCCACCCTCTTCGGGAACTGTGCTTCCAATCAATGAAACAATACTTTCATTATTAGTAAGACTTCATTCAAAGTTAAGCGGAAGACCCGACTCTTATAAGCCAACAAAAAGTGAGCCAATAGTGGAGAGTCGTATCGGTGACGGACCCTTTTTTATCGGCCAATTCCTCAATCAATTCACTCAATTGAATATAAACGGAGAGGAAATCATTAATGATATCCGAAACACAATTTGGATAAAACCTACGAATAATAATTCAAATGAAGACAAACCCCACAAAAATGAAGAGTTGGACCGCGAAGAGCGCCGACGGAGAGCTCGAGAACGACAGCAGAGACTTATGGCTGAGTTTGCGTCCAAACAAAAGGCTTTTATGAAAAACATCGAAAAAGAGAACAATTCTAATGATGGCGACGACACTCAGACCTCTCAATCCTCTGAGTTCTCATCCACTGATTCGAGTCCATCATTACTGCAATCCAAGGAATACGAGTGCGTTATTTGCGGTCAAACTGGGCCCACATCTAACAACCAACTGTTCGCACAGGTAGTCCTTTTGCAGTCAACCAGTGTTTTGGGTCATTCAGTCGTTGACAGTGCTGTCAATAAACTAAAACTTCCAAATTGTGAGGACGAGGTAATGGCTCTGCAAGTGTTGTCCACATTAGCAAGGTATATGGAGGACAGAATCGATGACTTTGACCACTATTTCGATAAGAACTCGTGGCTCAACTCATTGAATATTGGTTGGGTGGGCGGAGTCCACGTCCAGTCCTGTGGTCATTACCTGCATATCGATTGTCACAAATCTTATATGCAATCCCTTCGTGGGGCCCAACAGAACCAAAATAGGTTTGGTATCGATAATGGAGAGTATTCCTGTCCACTCTGTAGACAAATGGCGAACAGTGTTCTGCCTATCAATCCAAGTATGGGTGAAATCGGGGCTATAGTTAAGTGTCGACCCAATGATATGAATGCCGTCGCAAATGAAATATTAGATCTTTTATCGAATGTTTCGCCGCCGGACTCAGAGTTTCTTAAATCTCTGGGCACTGCAATCGAAGACTTGACTAAAGCAACCGGTCCTCAATTCAGGAACATTAGAACGACGCCCAGTAATCAGAGCTTATTCTTGTTCTTATGTTCGATAACCCGAACTAATTTGGAATCAGATTTACTCATAAGAAAGAGTAAAAGCAATGCCTGCGGTGCGAAGAAGTCGTGTTTCGGTCAGTCATTAATTGTTTTGTGTTTTCATAAATAGATTTTAATTTGTTTTGCTTTCAGTTCCTTTGTTTCACGTTTTGGCACTCAATGCGAAGGTTGTAATCACTACTTATGACAATCTCTGGTCTCAATTGACGGCAATTACTGTCGAAGAAAACAATTTAAGTCTGACTACACTCGAAAAAGAAGTGCCTCTTTTTCTCAAAGATGTGTCCTCTCTTTTGATACAAATTTTCTATGCATTGCCTCTCAATGTAGACAAAGGTTTGATTTTTTTTAGATATTTATTATTTTAATGATTTATATCTTGTTTTCAATGGACAGCATATTTTACAACAATAGTTCAGACATTATTCAACTTAAGATTCATTCAATCATTGGCTCAGTTGTCGTGTCTTATGAATGAAAGTCAAAGAAATGAATCCAAAGAGTTGTCGCTTCAAAATACTGCCAATTATTTCAATGATTTGACAACAATTTTGGGTTTTATTGTCGATAACTTAGAGCACAGCCCACTCTATGTTAATAGAGATGAAGAGGTATATGATTTGGTGAGAGTTTTGTTTAATTGTTTACAAAAATTGTTTCATTTTGTGTTCTTTCGTTGAATTTCTTAGAAAATCAAAATGTGGTCGAAATCCGAATTAAAAGAGGCTGTCATTAATCTGTGTCTGCCTTTCCTTCGTGTGGCGGCTATGCTCTCACATCATCTCTATTCTGAACCGTTTCCTCATTTAAGTGATAATATTAGTGAAGAGTTTAATATTTTGGTTCAGTTTTTATGTTTGGGTTCAAAGACAGACTCCGTTAACAATAATTCGATTATTAGTTGTCTTCAGTGGACCTGTGATACACCCATTCAATTGGTACAGACCTGGTGTCAGGAATACATCAATTTTGTCACTCAATCAGTAGTCGGCGCCCGAGTAATACCTATTTTGGAATATTCACTAATTTTTCATTTTTAAAATCTTATTATTTTCTCTCAGAAATTATTAAGAGATCCGCCACTCGTTTGGAAGCGTCCATCACTTCTACGGTTACCCCGAGTTTATGACCAACTCTTCATGTTTTTCCATCAAAGATCATGTCGTGTCTGTACTAAAGTACCGAAAGATCCTTCCATTTGTCTAATTTGTGGAACTTTGGTCTGTATGAGAGAGAGTTGCTGTCGGTCTGAGTCCTGTTTGGAAGCAGTCTTTGTATGAAATAATTAATTAATTAATTATTGTTTTATTTTATGTATTAATTTATGTTTTCTCTCAGCACTCAAATATATGCGGCGCCGGAACTGCTATTTATTTAGCGTGTAATTCATCGACAGTTATTGTGATCAGAGGAAAGCGGGCCTGTGTTTGGGGGTCAGTCTATTTGGACACTTTCGGTGAAGAAGATCGCGATCTCAAGTAATTTGAAAATTAATTTTAAGACAAAAATTATAACTAATTTTGTTTACAGACGAGGAAAACCCCTTTATTTATGTGAACAGAGGTATTGGACATTAGAGCAGCAGTGGCTGACCCATAGCTTTGATCACACAAACAAAAGATGGGTCTTTCATAAGGACACACTTTGAGAGGACAAACCCTATCCACTCATTTTAAACGAATATATTATTCGCAATGTTTTGACTGCTTTTGGATTTGACATCGAATTCAAACAAAACGGTTCTGTTGTTCACCACTTGAGTGACAGCACCTGAAATATGAACACTCAGTTTAAAGCATTTTCCGAATAGTTCTGAAGACAACGATTGGACAGACATTTCCCACACATTTGACTCACACTTTCATTATTTGAATTCAAAAAAACAAAATTAACGTCACTTTTGATTAACGAAAAAATTTGGACAAAAGTTGAGATCATTTTTACCTGAATTTAAAACTTATTTTGCGATTCAATTATGGCTTAAATCGATGAACAAAACGATTAAATTAAGACAAACACTAAAAGAGTTCCTCATTTTTGTTAACATAACAGTCCTTTAGAACTTTTAACAACCAAATGGACGACAATTTGTGACCCGAAGTCAATAAAACAGTTATTTATTATTAAAAGTATAAATGAATTTTCAAATAATGTGATAGAATTCTAATTATAATTTCAAATCAATTGTAATATTTTCGAACTTAAACTGAATTTTAGTTTCCTTTTAAAGTTTATTAATAAATCTCATCAAAGAGTTTATTAAAAATATCTATTTTTCTCAAATTTAATGCTTTAATCAATTTATTAAATTATTAGTTAATTAAATAAATTTTTAGGCAAACATTAAATTGTTGGCATAACATCGAACCCGGGTCTCCTGATTACAAGTCAAGTGCTCTGCCAACTGAGCTATCGGCCAAAGAGACCGATTCCCGGTCTACATCTTTGACCAATTTTTTAACATTTAATACTTTCTTCAATTAAAAAGATTTAAATTTAATTAAAATAATTCAAAAACCCATTGAAGTGAAGTTTGTTTTAAAAAAACCTTAAATTAATTCAAATAATTTGTAAATACAGACAAATACAAAGACTTCCTGAGTCAAGAGGTTTGGTTAGTTGTGTTAGGTTTAGTGTTTGCGAGTGCTGTCAATCATGACAATCAGAATAATTTAAGTGACAGATATGAGGACCGATAGGAGGACATACATTATCTGTTGCGTTGACGTCTCCTTTCATTTAGAGAAGAGAACTGAAAACTCCTAACTGTCCCCTCTCTGCTACCAAATGAATTGGCGTTTGTTTGGTCTGACATTCAATTTAATAGATTTTATTATTAATTTGAATTTAAATCAATTTTTTAATTGAATTTAATGGTCAGAGAACTGAATCTGTGTTTGACTTAATTTCTATCCAATAAATTACTTTAAATCACTGATTGTCTCCTCAATTGTCTAATAGTGACGGGACCCTGTGCCTACCCGTCAACTGTGCAAACATTTCCAATTGAACTCAGAGTTTGTCATAATTTTAGGTAAAAGTTTAAAACTTTATATTTGAGTCAAACTTTTTGGGAATAACTTAAACTATTTGTATGTAATAAGATATAAAAGCGAACACCACATCTAAAGAGTATCTGCAGTACACGTGTGGATTGCAGGACACAATTGGGATAACATGTGTTCAGTTTATATACCTTTAAAATTATATAGAATTAAATTTAATGTTTTAGACAATAGATTTAAACACATTTTTGTTTTTAAACACATTTTGTTATTCATTTGACAGAAATTGTATAAAACTTTTGTCGAAACAAAAACTCTAATACTTTGAGAGGAACTCTTCCATCTTTGGCTCTTAGAGTAGGATCAGCGCCACACAACCCATCAAAAAGTTGAACCACTTCTAAAAAGCCAGGTCTTGAATCGTAATGTAATGGAGACTAAAAGAAGACAAAAATTAGTGGAATTAAAACCAGAGTTGGGTTTGAATGCAATTTCTGCAATTTAATAGATTTTATTATTAATTTGAATGGAAATCAATTTTTAATTACTTTTTTTTTTAAAAATGTAATTTATGTATTTGGGTTGATGTCTGTAGACCACTTCTTTATTATTAACGAGAAAGCACTTTTCTTTATTATTACCGACACTTGGCCAGATCTATTGCCCGAACCTGGCCACTGTCTATTACCGAACCTGGCCACTGTCTATTACCGAATCTGGCCACTGTCTATTACCGAACCTGGCCACTGTCTATTACCGAACCTGGCCACTGTCTATTACCGAGTCTGGCCACTGTCTATTACCGAATCTGGCCACTGTCTATTACCGAAACTGGCCATTGTCTATTACCGAATCTGGACATTGTCTATTACCGAATCTGGCCACTGTTTATTACCGAACCTGGCCAGATCCATTGCCGATATTTGGCCAGAACTTTTATCGATACTTGGCCAGAACTATTACCAATACATGGCCAGATCCATTGCCGATACATGACCAGATCCATTGCCGATATCTGGCCAGGTCCATTACTGATGCCTGGCATGGCTAAGTAGTCAAACCGGAGGCATGTAGTCAAACCGGAGGCATGTAATCAAACCGGAGGCAAGTAGTCAAACCGGGGACATGTAGTCAAACCGGAGGCAAGTAGTCGAACAGCGCGAAAGTAATCTACCTATACGAAAGTCTTTCTACTATTGGTAAGACAATGCTAATTGCTAGTCGAGACTAATACTAGTGAGGCGTAATCTTTTCTTTAGCCTAATGCTAACACCAG
>JAQGBR010000882.1:0-10586 GCA_034698525.1 Achipteria nitens | reverse complement strand
AACTAGTACTATTTTATTTTACATTATTTTATTCAAAATTTAATGATTACTTAAAAATTCAATGAGTTTTTCAATTGCTTTTATTTGATGTGGATCATAATGTGTCTTTGTTTAAAATACTTAGATTAGATATTATTCATCGAACATATTCCGAGTCTAGACTGATTAAACTACCAAGGTCACAATTGAATTTGAAAATATATTTTCCATTATATCAAATAAGCCTGATTAATTATCGTTAAATTGCCAAATAAAGTTATTAATTAAAAACTTAAATAGATTATCCTATCAGTGATAAAATTAGTGAGTTTGCATATGACCCTTGACATCCATTAAACGATAATTTCAACACAAACCTAATTAGAAAATTTTTGATTAATTATTCATTTCAGGTATACCTACCCAGGGCAACATTGATACACCGGTGCAGTGATCTGACTGGTTGCTGTCCGCATTCAACACAAACCTGTGCCGCATTAGAGACAAAATCTGTGGACTTGTATTTCTATACGATATCATTGAAAGCAAATAATATGAGTCCTCGAAAAGTAACGCAAATGCAAAATATCGACAGAATTACTCTAACAAACCATACGAAGTGTGGCTGTCGTTTCGGTAGTTCTGACTCTTTTGCCAACAATATAATTGCCGACTCAACCGGTGGTTCATTACATTCAGATCAGTTCAGTAATATTCGTATTTATCATGCAATCAGTGAGAACTCTAATAATTATTCCAATTCTTTAATTTAGAGTTTAAACAATTTATTTCATTAATCAAATCAATTGTAAATATCTGTAAAAATTAACTTTAAATCATTTTATCAAAAATTTCATTAAAAATTTTAAGCGAAACCTTAATTTTAAAATCAAAATCAAATTTATATTTAACGACAAATTTTGGACAAGATACTTTAAGTTTCAAATTAAGAAAGAATAAAATCATAACATAAAACAAACATGTTTCTTTATTTATTGGCGCAATCATTGAACCAAATTTTAAAATTAATCAAAAGTTTGATTGTTCTGATCGGACAGAATTAAATAAATGACTGCTCACAACACAAACTGTTCTAAGAATTTGTGATTTCATTTATATAAACAATTTTATAAAAATTTTGAATACAATGTTTATGTCGAATATGGCATTCTCTCGACTCTCAATTCCTATTTGATTGTATGCGTTGTCCACAACTGTCACCACATATATAGTAATCAACAAAAGTTCGGTTCAAATGTAAGTTAAGATTTCATTTCATTTTATTTAATTTAAAATTAATGTTTTGCTTTCAAATATTGTCATAAATTAAAGCTTATAATCTGTTTTGAAGTAATCAGAATAAGTAAGACCTGTCGCAGTGGTAATGTCATGGCAGTGGTCCTGGCGTTCGACTCTCAGTGACGAACACTTATTAAATCAAAATTAATATTTAAAATTAAAAATATTATAAATTCTGAATTAAGTATAAATATGTTTTAAGGAAGGAGTGGGTGGGCGGGCGATAAGCGAAGCAAAACGCATTACAGCCACCAAAAGATTGGGTTCGAATCCGGTGGTAAAAAAGTAGTGAAGCGACGAAACCAGTAGCTAAAGCCCGGAGCGAATCCAAGTTTTGTTTACTTTTACTTTTATTGGAGTCTTATGTCACTTACTTAATAGAAATTGCATTAAAAAAGACTAAGAGCTCTGAAATAAAGTTTTTATTCAAAAATTTGAATATAAACCGAAAAAATTACAATTCATTTAAATTATGACTAATTAGAGACTAATTTATAAAAAAAATTAGTTTAAAAAATAATTACAAATTAATTACAAAATTAATTAAATATTGAATTAAATGAAAAACAATAAGAATAACGAAATGAAGAAAAAATCAAAGACTTAATTAAAGCGCTAAAAATACTTCAGTTCTTAAACTTGTTATTGATTTGAAGCCAGAGTCGAGTCTAGTGTCTCATTAGTGTTTGGAGTGAGACTAATATCATCAGAAGCCGACTGTTTCTTAATATGTGACACAATGTGTTGTTTGTCAGCACCGGTTGTGCTTTCGATGAGCGACTGGTTGTGAAGTTTTTCGTGTATGTGATGAGTCATTTCCATTAGACTACGGATTTGTTCCTCTGCTTCGGTCTTCCAATTGATTAGTTTCGTATAAAATGACTGCATTTGCGATAAATTTTCAGACAATTGAGACAATTGTCGCGAATTCTGATCCACTTTTACAGAACTGACAGAACTGTTGACCAATTGATACAATTCAGTGACGTTTCCGCGAATTGCACTCAACTCAGACACAAACGAATCACTTCTTAATTGCTGTGAATTTTGTTTGTCTTTTACGGACTTTACTTCGTTGTCATTAGTGGACAGACGGGAACCCATTTCCGCGACGACCTGTGCATCAAATAAAAGAGACATTAGTTTTATGCAAACGTTTGATAAACAATGAGTTAATTTGAAGCCAAAAACCTTTTGTAAGTCTTGTAATTCTTTGGGTAATTGTCTTATGGCGGGCGCGGCCTCTACTGAATCCGATATCTTTGTTAATAAGATCTTAATTTGTTTGACCTCTTGAGTCAAGTTATCTATTCTGTCGAAAGCCAGGACTAGTCGTGTGCTAATTGAGGTCACATTCGTGTCTAAAGTCTTCAGATGTGAATGAATTGAATGCATCTCTTGTGGAACACTATTACCACTGATTGACACTAAACCAAAATAATGAGATAATTGTTATTAATATCATTAAAATAATTAATTATTCGGAAAACCTTTGGATTTTGGATCAACTGATTTATGGCTATAATTACCTCAAATATTAAGATATTTTATAATTTAATTTATTTTTTCGTTTTATTTGAATTAATTGGAAGTTATTTCAAAAATTGATTAAAATATCAAATAATTTATATAAAAGTCTATTAAAATTTTGATTTGTGGCCACAAATAAGCAAAAAAACAAGACTTACAGTCATTTATGGCAGTCTGTAATGAATCGATTCGGTCGTAAAGTTTTGCGATAAACACAACTGTAAACCCAATGGAACTGACAATCATTAAGACTAATACCACTTTCAGGCAAATTGAAGGACAGGAGATCAGAGCTCGCGATTTGATGGATAGGTTAGAGTCTGTCGAACGGGAACGCCTTCCAGAATATTAAGAGAAAAATTAAGAAATTAAAAAAAATAATAAAAATATTTTAATCATTATTGACATCAAAATTATTAATATTAAGAAATCAAATGAGAAAAACAACAAAAATATAATTATTATAAGAAAGTCATCCAAAAAATGTGTTCAAATAATTAGAGTCAAACTCAGAGCGGATATTAAATAATGTTTTAAACTTTTTTTGGGTCAGACTTTTTCCTCTAATAAATAAACTTTATTTTCAATTAATGCGAAAATTCGTTAACATTTAGGACTGATTTGAACTAAATTTGTCTGAAATTTTCACTTAAATTACAATAAATTCTGAAAAACGAGAAATTTGTCGAAAAAATGTAATTTAAAATTAACTCAAAAACAGATATTCATTAAAATGTCTAAAAATAATCCCAAAAATCAAATTCAAAAATACTATTCATTTGAAACAATGGATAAAATTGAAAATAAATTATAAATTATAAGACATTGAATTGGATTAAAGCCACAAAAAATATATTAAAATTAATTAAAATCTCGAAACATAAGAACTGAATAAGTCTTTGATTAGATTAGGAATCAATTGATTAGTAATTGAATACCTTTTGCGTGGATATCGAGTCTTGACTTTTCTTCTCTGCATTGGTATCACAATATCATCGGATGAGGAATCAGATGAAGACATAGCGATGGCAGACATTAGCTGTTGTTTAGTGCTGTTCTCTTTGAGACCATTCGCTTGAAATGGATTGCAATTATGAGTGACTCTATTGACTCCACTGACAACTTTTGGATCATTTGTCGTATAATTAAGATTTGTTTTACTATTAATTGTCTCTATTTTGCCATTGAGTCCAATGCCAGTGAATGCAATGCCATTCAATGGATGAATAGATTGGCCACCAATTGGTTCCTCTTTTTCCCAATCGTTACCCAAAAGTGGATCGTTTTGTGACATCTGTTTCACACAATTATTATTATTATCGTTGAAAATGACATTAATTTTCGTTTCAATTATTCAATAATTAATAAATTAATTAAAAAAATTAAATTTACTTTCATTTTAAGCGTTTAATCATTTATTTACTTTTGGTTTCTTTATTGCACTGACAGTGATGTTCAGTGGGAGGAGTTTTGACATTAAATTGAAAAAATATTAATTTCGTAAACAAAATAATGTGCCAAGTTTTGTGACCCAGTCTATTTATAGAAAACTTCATATAAAAGAATCTATTTAGTTTCATTTAAATATACAATTTAAATTTAACAGTATAATAAATTAGTTTTGAAAAATAGTCTAGTTCAGTGAACTATCTGCCCGTTCCTGATTTTTCATCAAATTTCATTCATAAAGGTTGTCCGAAAAATGAAGGAACCAATTATTTAATTTTAACTGATTAATTTCTGAATACATGCAAAATTAAACATGTAATATTTAAATTCTAATAAGATACTTGTTTAAGATACTTAATGATATTTATTTAAAAGTAAATTAAGACAAAATTTAAATATTATCTAAAATCAGTTTCATCTGATTTCTAGAAATATGTTTTACATACTATTTGTGTCAACCATTGATGAGATGACACACATATCACGTGATATGATTTGGTTCTTCCTTTTCCTTTCAGACACTTAACGTGTTTTTAACCAAAATTTTGATTTGAGTTTAATTTTAATTTTAGACCACTTTTCGGATCAATTAGTCTATAGATATGGTTGTCGTAAGTATTGATTGAAACCAATTATTGTAATTAAAACAGTGTTTAATGAGTTGTGATGTCTGTCCACAAAACAGAAGGCAAAGAGTGTGACAAAACCCGCGACAAAAGGGAAGGGGAAGCGAAAGAAGTTGCAATTGAAGTATTGGTTGGACTGTTCCCGACCCGTTGAGGACGGAATTATGAACGCATCAGACTTTGTAAGACTCTTTGACCACAATTTCGTGATTTTCGGCCAAAACTTCATTTTTACCCATAAAAGCACTAAACCTCTTATCACATATCCCTGTCCTCTGAGTCCCGCAATCGGACAGTCATTAACTGTCTATTAGTTGAGCCGAAAGTCTTGAACTAATGATTTAAAGTCAAATGTATTTAAAATTAATCGATAACTGAGTGTAGACTTCATTCAAATGAAAGTTTTGCACAAAAAATGTTTAATTTTTCCCACATTTTGTTTGTCTTCACTCATAAAACAAAAGGAGACATACCTTAAGGAACGGATTAAAGTTAATGGAAAGACACAGAATTTGGGAAATTTGGTTACAGTCGAGAGAACTAAAGCCAAGATTAGTGTCACGTCTGACATACCGTTCAGCAAACGATACCTCAAATATCTGACCAAAAAGTATCTGAAGAAAAACAATTTGAGAGATTGGCTCAGAGTTGTGTCCACTGCTAAAGACATTTATGAGTTGCGTTACTTCCAGATCAACAACGAGGAGGAGGACGACGAAGAAGACAATGATTGAGACAATTGTTAAGAACATAATTAATACTTTATTTTGATTTTTGTCTCAAAAGTCTGAATAAAAAATGATTTTTTCTTATGATTTGATTTATTTTAAAACTTATTATTAAATGATTTATTAATTAGTATTGATTTTAGTGAAGATATTAAACTGAGTTATCACACCTTTGATGCAATTCTAGTTGAGTTGAGGTCAGGTATTAAATGTTTAAAACAGTTATTTGATTATTGAATAAAAGTTATGAAAAAAATGATTAGTAAATGATTTTCCTTTAAAAGTGTTTTTGATTTATTATATGAGTATTTGTTTTGTTTAACAAAAATGTCTGAAAATTTCAATTGTTAGCTGTCATTAGAATAAATTAGACTAGATTCAATTATGTCAATACAATTATATATTATATACTTATAATAAGTATATCGTTAACCTTTTGGATGAGTTCCAAATCCCGCTCCAAATCTTGGATTAGAGCATCGATTACTTCAATCATCGAATGATTTCTATTCCAATACATAATCAGAAAGAATATGTCGACAGCAGAAAATGCCAGTCCTGCCAGAGCTGCCGACCCACCGGTAAACACCACTATTGATGAGCTGACACCTAAATTAAGATAAAATTATGAGATATTATGTAATAAAAAAATGAATAATACTTTGGACGCCAATCATCGGTAAACTGTTGTCCAGAGTTTGATCCAAATTAGCGTTTGATTTGACTTTTGAGACACTTTTGTTGGCATTTAATCCCTTTAACTCTTTTAACAAATCATTAATTTTCGACAAATTTTTGCCAAAAATCAGGAAATCTTTTGCCAAAAGTTGTTCAAAGATAGCGAACTTTGAACACAAGACCTGAGCAGAACTGTCCCTCTGTTGACACAAATCTATTAATTCTGAATAAAAGTCTTTTGTTTTAAGAATTTCCACGAAATCTGTTCCAAAAGTAGTGAGAGAACCGGCAAATATTGCCAAACCGCTGCCCAACCATAACAGACCTTCTCTATTTGTCAATTCACCAAGAACTATTCTGCCAAATGTCCTCAAACCTGTTCCCACACTCTTTGCGATATCACAAGAAGTCTTCATACGATTGATATAATCTCTAATTTGTTTAAATTTTTGAATCAATAATTGATTTTTATTGAGAAATACTTTTAAACTTTCGCTCAATTCTTGTAAATCAAAACCAAAATTATTAAAATCAAACTCTTCTTCATTAAAATCACTATAATTTGTGTCAATACTGTTATCCATTAAAAATATTTAAATACAAATCAAACGTAATTATAAAAAGTTATTTAAAAAATAGAATAGAAAGGGAGGCCTCAAAAATGACAAAATGCTAACAAATGCCTCTTTTTATTGAACACTAACTAATGAGGAACAGACTTTTGGTTCAGTCAAACTAAACCGGATGTGAAACAATTTGTCAGGTGATTTGAAATTGTTTTAAAAACATCAAAAAAGTTAATCGATTATTTAAAATATAATAAAAATAAAAATAATAAAAAAGAGACGATTCCTATCCTATTCTTGGAATGGACTGTAAGACCACTAATGAAATAACAATTATTCATAGATTAATCAAAAGACATGACTTAACCCTTAAGTTCAAAAAGCCTTTAAATAATTATTTCTTAGCCCTGAAGAAGATCTAACCACTGATGGGAAGCTTCGGCTGTTTTCTAACATCAAATAAATATTACATTTCTTTTACTAAAAAGAGTTGAAATTTAAAATGAATGTGAAATCCATTTCCCAATCTATGGACTAAACCTCTAAACTATTAAAAGTATTAGTAATAAAGTGGTTAAGCATTTGAACTGAATTCAAATCCCGTTCCAAATCTTCAATCAAACCCTCGACCACTTCAACTGTCGGATGATTTTGATTCCAATCCCGGACCAAATCGACGGCATCGACAACAGTGAATATGAGTCCAACCCCAGCACTGACACCTTTAAAAGCCAACTTTGAAGTCGCAACACTAGTTGTCTTAGTGATACCAGAGCCCACTCCTTATATGTAAGCAAATTCGTGATTAATTCAAAGATAAAATTCAATGGGAATACCTTTGACTGAAGTTTTGGCCAAATTTACCGCAGATTTTACTTTTGTTACACTTTTAACCCCTTTTAGGGCTTTATATTCTTTGATTGATTCAAACATTTTTCGGGAATTACTGCCCAAATCATAAGTACTTTTGACTCCTTTACCAATGAAAGTACAAAATCGGACAAAATTAATGTCGTCTTCAAATCTGAAGTCATTTCTATTCTGATTGAAGTCCTCTTCATTCAGGAATTCTGCTACAAATAGATCCAAAACAGCGATTTTGGCGCTTAATTGCTGTGCGGATCGGTCTCTCTGTTCAGCCAAATGTCTTAATTCTGATTTAGAGTTTCTTGACTTTACATAATCAGTGATATCAGTTCCAATGTTTGTTACCGTACCCACAGCTGTGGCCGCAGCTCCACCCGCGCACAGCACTCCCGATACGCCAAATGTAAACGGAGTTAGAGCTACACCTGTAACCATTGCCACCCCACCCAACGCTGAGACACCAGTGCCAACAGTCTTAACTATATTAGTACTGAGTTTCAAACGTCTGGCGTCTGATTTGATTTGTTCGCAATTTTTAATCAATAAAACAATTGTAATCCAAAACTGATTCAGAATATCATTAAAATCAGACAAAAATTCGATGAAATCAAAGGTGTCTTCAATGAGAAGATTGTTATTAAACTTGTTTTCCATTATTCAAAGATTTAGTCAAAGTTTGAATAATTATTATTTAAAAAAATATCAGTAAAACATAAAAACACTAAATTTATTTCAATAACTTATCAGTTAATAATATTTATAAAGTTACTAGGATACATTAGATACATTGGATCTGGTTCAATATTGAGATAACAAATTTCTGAATAATCTTTTAAATTTAGTGATAATTTTTTGTAATCAAATAATTATTAATATTTAAAAAAAATTACTGAATTATATTCAATACTTTTTTTGATGACTAAAACAAGTGATTGTCTTTTGACTACAAAATGCCAATACTTTTCAAAAACAAAGAATAAAATCTCTGATCCCTGTATTGAATAAGTGGTTGAAAAACGAGAGAATATGACCTCTAATAAACATTTTGTGTTTTAGTCTTACAGTTATTAAAAGTATTTCCAATTTGTTTATTGAAATTCTAACTCAGATTTGATTATAGTGTTCACCACTTCTGTCATCACTTATTCTCAATGATTATTGACTTTAAGTTTTAAATAAAAAGTCTAAAAATGTTATAAAAAATAAAATCTATTTTGAATTTGAATTTTTTGTTTAGAAAACAATTGCTTTCAAAGGGTTTTATTATATAAAATACTGTTTTGATTGAAATTTATCTCAATTTCTTTGGGAACAGTTGTGTCAGAACTATATTCTGAGTCATTGATGGTATCAACAGATGAAAGAATCTCATGGATCAGGTGCTCATCAATTGTATTGTCAGAAATGTAGGCACTGGTAATAAAAGCATTAACTTTTCGGATGAGTTGCAAATCCTTTTCCAAGTCTTGGATCAAAGCGTCGATTACTTCAATCGTCGGATGATTTTTGTTCCAATCCTTAACCAAAAAGAAAACGTCGACTGCAGTGATGGCCAGTGAGAGAGTGGCGGACGCACCTCTAAACATCAATTTACCAGTGTTTGCACCACCCGTTCGGGCTATTGCTGTGCCCACACCTGAGATATAAGATTAAGTTATACTAAAAGAATAATCAAATATTGTTTGAAATATGAATAATACCCTTGACTTCAGTCGGCGCTAAACTCATCGCACTTTTGGTCAGACTTTGAGCCAAATTAGAGTTTGATTTAATTTTTGAGACACTTTTTGCGGCATTTAATGACTTTAACTCTTTTAATGACTCAAACATTTTCGTTGAATTATTGCCGAAAGAGTAGACATTTTTGGATCCTTTGGCCAAAAGTGAGATAATGTCACCGAAATTAATGTCATTTTCAAATCGAGTGTCGTTTATATTAAGACTAAAGTCTTCTTTTTGGAGAATAGCCCACAAAATATGGTCAAAGCGGACAAACTTTGCGCTCAACTCCTGAGCAGATCTGTCCCTCTGTTGAGCCAAAAGACTTAGTTCTGAACAAAACTTCTTAGACTTAAGACTGTCGGCAACATCTGTGCCAACAGTAGTGATAGAACCGGCGGCTGTGGCCAAACCTCCGCCAACCCATAGCAGACCTGCCAGACCTCCCGTAGACAGAGTGGTCAACACAGCGCCCGACACCAGAGCCACTCCGCCGACAGCCGACACACCCGTTCCCACAGTCTTTGCGATATCACAGGAAGTCTTCATACGATTGACTTTAACTCTAATTTGTTTGCATTTTTCAATCAATAATTGATTTTTAATCCAAAAGTTATTCAAACTTTCGCTCAAATCTTGTAATTCAAAACCAAATGCATTGAAATTAAACTCTTCTTCATTGAAGTCATTATCATTTGTCTCAATACTGTCATCCATTTTCTTAAAGATATTAAAAATAATAATAAAAACTAAAAACTAATTAAAATATAAGAAATAATTAAATAATAAAAATTGTGATCAAATTTAAAATCCAGATTTGTTTTGATTTTGAAATACAATTACGTAAACATTAGACATAAATTACGTCAACTAAATATAAACAGTCAACAGTCAACTTTTCTTAAATAATCTTGAACAATTTTAGAAACTGTGACTGTTTAAATTAGTAAAACTTATCAAACTCATTAATGCTAATTTAGCTTTGATTTTAAAATTTAATTATTTAAAATAAAACTAATATTAAATCAATTATAAAATATTTTAATATAAAGCTATAAATCTTTTAAGGGTACGAGTTCAATTAGTAGAACTCAGCAATTTTTTTCGAAAAAGTATACATATGCATATATATTCTTGACATATAT
>JAQGBR010000881.1:0-10586 GCA_034698525.1 Achipteria nitens | reverse complement strand
ACGTGCACTCTTGATTTGATGATTGTATTCAATGAAAATGAATGTAAAACTTTTTTTTGATAAAAAAATAAAGAATTATTTCGTTTATTCAAAAATTTATTTTAAACTTTGATTTGTAAATATAGAAACAATTTTTTAGAAACTTTTATTGAAAAAATTTTTGACAAAAAACAAAACAAAACAAAAATATTTTAATTATTTAATAAATCAAAACATTCTCTGATTCTATTGATAAAACAAAAATGCATTCAACCATTATTTTTCATTTCTTTTGATAAATTGGTTCAAAAAATATAAGTTTTATATCAAAAGTCCAGATATATCTTCGTATGAGTCAAATGTTTATCACATAATTAGAAGTTATTTTCGGTTCATTTGACTTGAATTGGATTCGTTGGTACGAAGTGGTGGTCACTCATCGCTCGATAATTAGTTGGATTCGCTCTCCTGAGCATCAAATATACATTTAGTGCCAGTCTCTCAATAAAGGCCTTGAAAAAAGTGAAAAATTTTTACATTTTGCCAAAAGACATGTTTTTCACTCCTTTTCTATTCAGTTGTCTTCTCAACGATTAAACTTTTGAAGAAATATAGTATTGATTTGTAAAGATGTGAAGAAATGGTGTGCAGCTCAGCCATTAACTAAATGTTATATCCATATAATAAAAAGGAAAAAATTGTATAACTCTTTGGAAAAAAAAATTCAATTTAATTCTTGTCTCATAGGACTGACTGACAGTTCATTGATTTGTATTAAATAATTGTGACATATATTAGATATTTCTTTTCATATAAACATTTGTAGGTTTAGTCAAACTTTTTGAAAACTCATTTCAAAATCATTTACTAAACAAAATTCATTCTAACATTCAATAAGTTTTAAAATCCGAACAAATTTTTTGAAATCATTTGAAATGGTAATAATTTGTGTATATTCTGTGCGCTTTTATTCATTCATCTAATGTTTAAAATATTTGAATAAATTTATAGAATTCATTAATTTTGTTGGCTTTGATTCAAATAATAAATTTCAATCGAGTGCTGTCTGGTGTAGAGCCAGATCCGACTCAATTGGATAAATTTATTGATGTACTCGAACGTAATGAGCATAACATTCATAACGGAATAGCCAGCGGTACGTATGATGGAGAGGACAAACATTCTGACGATGATAGGGATGAGGATAACTACGGAAAACTTCTTTTGGAGGTAAACTAATCCAGTCTTACAAACATTATCTCAGTTACAGAATATGGACTCACTTTTTATATACTAAAAGAATAAATGTTTTCATCGATAAAAAGCACTGAAAAGAGTCTTAAAGATTTTAAGAAAATGTTTTCAATGAGATTTCATTTTTAAAGCCAACGGATTAGTGTCGCTCCACTTTTTTCTCTCCTTTCGCTTTTATAGGATTTTTTGCTAATATTCTGTCCAAAAGACAGTGTAGAATATAGTTAATGTCTCTCATCTATTCTAAGAATGAACTTTTTATATATTGAAAATGCCTTAAATTCCGTTTGAAATGATTTCAAAAGAGAAACCATTTTTGGTTCTATTCTCTAACGAATTAAAAAATTGATATAAATCTTGTTTTTTATGTTTTAAAATTAAAGACAAATAAAAATTCTCTGAAAATTAGATGTAATAAAAAAGACAAGAATTTTCTAATATTAATACTCTTTTCATGAAATGAAATGAATATGAAATATAAGACGATTCCAGAAATTAAATATTAAAACACTTTTTTCACGTCCAATGATTGATATGTTTTTTGCAGTTCTTATATTAAACTCAATTTTATCCCAAGAATTTCAACAGAAAAAATCATTTGATTTGGATATGCAATGAGTTTATTAAGAAAAATAGTTTTTCTCCCGACGACACTTCCCTCAGTCTTATCGATCGCCAGTTCCAGTTCTATACTTCAGAATCTGTTTGTGTCTTGTGTTTAGTCTGAAGCTTAAGGTTTGAATGCTTGCCGTAAATCTAGTGTTCAAACGAGAATTGCAATAAAAATATGAATCCTTTTTACTCTTCTCAGAGATTCGAATAGAATTTCTTATGTTTTAAAAGACAGCAAAAATACAAATATATATCAATATTAAGATTTATCGATACCTGCAATATCTCATGAATAATACACTGAAACACAACCAAAAATTCAATATTATTTTCCATATTTTATATACTCTTAAAATAAATCATTGGTTCAAAGAAAAACTCTTTTGATTATTATTATTCTGAATATTAGTAGACTTTTTACACTTTCCTTTATATAATAGTCATTATTAGACATCATTTTTCATTTGTTAGTCTTATTTTTACTTTTACTTTACGTTTCATTTCTTATTAAAATTTTATTTTTTAGTTACAAATTTTATTACTTTTTATTCGCAAAAATAAATTGAAATTTTTATCGATTTTTCTAAAACTTAATAAAATTCAAAATCGGATTTAAATCAATTTTCATATTATTCGGGTCTTTATTTGGAAACTTTGATTTAATAAATAGTCTGTAAATTAAATCTCAGTTTTATTGATTGCGGCGAAAATTTGAGTAAATATTTTGTTTTGTAGTCATTAATGAAATTTTTATAAATAAATAAATACCACTCCATTCAGGATATGACTAACTTTCGCGAAGTGAAGATTCCAGGAGTAGATTATGAGTTGGAACCCGTGCCCATACAAATAGAGGTGGTCGAAGTCAATGAAATAGAAGAAGAGGCAGGACCTCAAGAAGAGGGCCCACCACAAGACGACAGTCCTCCTCAAGAAGAGAGTCCACCTCATGAACAGGGTCCACCTCAAGAAGAGAGTCCACCCCATTATCAGAGCCCACCTCAAGAAGAGAGTCCACCCCATTATCAGAGCCCACCTCAAGAAGAGAATCCATCCCATTATCAGGACCAAACTCAAGAAGAGAGTCCACCCCATTATGAGGACCCATCTCATGAAGAGAGCCCACCACATTACGAGGGTCCACCACATGAAGGGCTACCCCTAAAATTAAAGCCAATCTCTCCGAAATCAAAACTCCGAGATGTGGTCTCACCAATGAATGGTTTACCAGAAGCTCCTCCACCGGAATATCTAAGAGATCAACGATATTATGATCAGATCCGAGATATTCCCCGACAATCGCCAGAAAGTGATTCAATGGTAGGCCATAACCATAACGATAACCAACAAAAAGATGATCCCAATCACTACCCGACCAAATATAATGAAAGTCCGGAATACAACGAACGGCCACTAAAACATCGCAAAAAGTCGAATGGATTTGGAGAACGGCTTACAACGAGTCCTTTGCCTCCATTGAGTCATTCCTCATATCAGGATTCAGCAAATTTGATGGATAATTATAACAATGATAAAATTGAGGGTCAAAATGATCAGCACTCAGGAACTCTTCCACACTCACACACAAATGATGACATTAACAACGAAAATGAAGATTATTACCACTCCCATAGTGAGACAGAACCTCCTCCACCATCGAAAGATGTTTACCACACACATGAAGAGCCAGAAGATCACAACCATAAGATGGACTCAAATAATCCTTCAGATTATGATCACAACAATGATTACCACAGAAGACAAGAAAACAGTGAACCAAATCTACCAAATATTGATGCGAAGGCTTATGTGATATCCGAACCTCAATACTATCGAAATGTGCCAAACGATGAGCCGATCAATAGTCGGGAGACACCAATCGATCGGTCAGATAATGACCAACAAATCGAATTCAATCCAATTCTGGTTCCTTTGAAACCAATAATTACTGTAAACACTGATTCAAATTCTTCGTCAAAATCGACAGAAGTCGGAAGTTTAGGAGATCTTATTTTGAAGTATTATGAGGACCAGTCAAAAGTGGACAGTAAGCCACTAACTCGAGTGGCAGAAGTGCCAAAAGCAAGTAAAACTCAGTCCAAAATAGTTAAAAGAGATGACACACAAAAGTTTGAGAACTATAAGAATACAAACGAACCACAAGTTATAAATGAAAACAAACAAATCTCCAAAAGAATAGGTTTGAAATCAAATCCTAATTCAGAACAAAAAGGATATTATCATCCAATTAATTACAAACCAGAAGAAGAGGACAGACCGACCAGAGGTTCCAGAATTTACAGCCAAAAACAAGAATACTATGAACCAAATGCTTCAATGAATGACGAGGAACCACCTACTGATGCAATCGACCAGTTTTACGATCAGTTTGCAGAGGAACAAATAAAATATGCCCAGGATAGATATAGGAATAATGACCACTTAAAACATGACCACCATATCGATGACCCCCAAACACGTCAACATCACAGTAATGACCGCCACAGAGATCAACATCAAGTGTCAAATAAACATAAGAGACACCACAATAACGACCAGAACAAAGGTATTACACATTCAGATCTATCACTCAGTCCAGAAGATTACGAGTCTTCTCGACCACAAAATCATGAATCGTTTGAATTGAAAAAACGACAGAGTGTTCCGTCTGACCATCACTCTCGAACCCATCCTCATCACCACCACCATTATCATCGTGTAAATGATGAGGAACAGGACTCACTCGACTCCCATTCTCCTGAAGAAGATCCCAGATATGAATCTCAAGACGAACCTCCGCCACAATCGCATTACAATAATGAAAGACTTAACCAAAAACCAAAATCTGAAGAAACGCCAAATCATTTTCAAAGATATTCACCAAAAAGAGTTATTCCATTGACAAACAAGAGGTCAGAGGTTAAAGAACAAGAGAACTACGATTCTTCTTATGGTCAGTTATATAATACTGAACCTCAAGACAAACGAATTTCAGGAAAAAGTGATAACTATAGTAATAATAATAATAAGAAGAAAAACGAAGATAAGTCTAATCCAAAACCTGACGACAATTTTCAGTTCGATTTTCCCGAAAAGGATTCATACGATAAGAAGCAAAAGACAGGAATTTTGGGTACTTTCTCTCACTTGCCATTCAATTTTGAGTCTTTAATACAAAGTGATACATCGTTTTTAGATGCGATGACCCCTCAAAACATGTCTGGAATAGCAGACAATTATCAGGACTATGACAACCAAAATGGACAGGAGATGACAGAACCAGAGAATCGGCAACAATTGAGAAGTGCGGATGAATCCCATCAATCATCCACTCCTTCGACTGATATGGAAGATGATAGCGAAGAATATGAGCCAAAGGCTAAAAGACAGCGCTCTCCTCACTCACATCATTCTACACATTCACATGACTACCAGCCCTCTCATCGCTCACATCCTTCACAATCACATAATAGCGATAAGACTTCAATGAATTCATACAATAATAATAATAATAAAAATAACGATTACTCACAAAATAGTGATTATTACAGACAAAACACTGATCCGAGACATCGAATGACAAACAAACAATCGATGGCTAATCAAAGACATAATGAGGAGTATTTCCATAATATTAATCACAACCAAAAAAAACCAAATGAATACTCCCAACAAAAACAATACGAAGACGAAGAACCAGAAGAGCCCAGAGTTAGGTCATATTCAAGAGATGGACATCACTATCACGACGAGGAAAAGGCAGCCACAGTGGACACATCAGCACAAAAGGCAGATCCAAAGACTGGTATTCTGTTGAGCGATGAGTCACAAAAAATTATGACACAAACTAATTCATCAGTGAATACAAATAATGATAACAAAACTATTGCTATCAAATCAGTCGAGTCTTTCAGCTCATGGACTAAACCTTTGATCTTAAAAACCAGACTAATAGTAGTCGACGACAAAAATGATACAAAAGTTTTAGAAAAAGCTGAGAATGGATTCGAGAATAGAAATAAAGAAAATAGATTTAAACTGAGAACTATTGGGGGAAAAGCAAAAACTTTAAGGAATATAACGCGAAAACCAAAAATAGAAACTCAGATAAAACAGAATAAAACTATTGGTTTGACGGAAGTCTCAAACAAAACACAAGTCTATGATATGATCGCAAATCCTAATAACAAATCTGAATATCACTTAAAAGCGAATAATACGAAAACAAATACACCACAACTGGTAAGATATATAAGAACTCGTCCTCAAAGGTCTATATCAGATAATATGATTAATTTTGGCGAACATTCTATTAATAATCAATTGTCAGACAATTCTCAGAATAGTTGGACACAAAATTCAGTCAATATTTTAACTCATCTGACAAATAGATCCTTAGAGAGCACAGAACCAAAATGTGCTCAAATAAGTGTAATAAAAAACTTTTGCATTGAATTGGATGAAGAATATCCATTGTAAGTATATTAGAAAGGCAACTAGATCAATTCAAACAATTTTTCTCTCTTCTATTCTTATTTTTTCAATTGCGGTTCAGAGAATCGATTCGAGTAAATCTAATAAGAAATTTAGAAAATATACGTTCAGTTCATCGAAAACTGAATTCAAGTGTAACTAATGGTCACTATTATGAAGACTCAACCGATTCATTAGACAACTCTTGTAGGACTCATAAACTAACTATACGTCCACTTAGAGCTAAGAATATTAATGGCGAGTGGAAAGTCATTGCAAATATCGGAAATCTATTCGAGCAAAAACTAACGCTAACGAACTGCAGGTATAGATTCTATGATATTGATTGCTATAATTCTTATAAATTACTTCAATGTTTTGATCAAAAGTTCAAATCATTTATTTTTATGTGTTTTTCCTTTCGTTTATAGCGAAGAACATAAAGAGTGTGAAACAAATGGTCAAAACTATTCCTCAAAATGTATCCAAAAATATAGTTTAAATGATTTGATTACATTCGACAGTGAAAACAGTGACTTTCAAATCGATATTTTTCTCATACCCAATGTCTGTTCCTGCTCTGCCTTCAAAACAAATATCATTTAAGACAACTCTGTATTTATTCACTTGAATTTTCTGACAGATTGTGGAAAAACACAACAAAACTATATCTTGTATTTTATATAACAGAAAAACTTATGTGTATTTGAGTTTGTGTTGTCTTTCGGCCACACATTTCGTTTGCGTTTAATTTCTTATATAACAAATACTCGAATCCTGTTATTGAATGTATTGAGTCTATTGAGACACTAATAAGAATTCTTGAAATGCGAAATATCGTATTTAACCAAATGGAACAAGATCATTCCCAATGATATAAATTTAGCAGCTTTAGAGCATGGTAATTAATTATAGAGTAGATTATTAAATGTTTTATCGAAAGTAATAAATTATATGTAAAATAATTTTTTCTATAAAAATGGTTTTAAACGAATGGTTTTAATCGATTAGATATTATTTAAACAAAAAAAGCAAACAATTCGAGAGAAAAGTGTGGAAAAATCGATAATAAAAATTAATTACGCGATTATATCATTAAATAATTTTGGAGAAAAGATAGTTTTCACGTCACTAACATTATATGAAAAGTTAATTGAAATTCATATCCTAAGACAAAAAGCTGACTGAAATTAGTTGTGCATGAGATGACATGGATCATATTAGTCGAAGATAGAAATGAACTCCAAATGAAGTAATATTTGCCAAAAACCGATGATTTTTTAAAAAATTATAATTAAGTAATTTTTTTCAAATGCATTTCTATATATACCTTCAATTTTCTCCGGTTTTGACACATAATTAATCTGTTATTAGGATTTTTTGACAACACTTTACTTATTTACTGAATTTTCTCGAATGAAAAAACCTAATAAATGAAGATTTCCTTTGAAATGCAAGAATGAATACGAATGTGTTTTCAGATTTGAATAAACTTTTTGCTAAATAATAATAATAATAATAATAAAACAAATTTTAGGTTAAAAAACAAAAATTTTTTCTTTCAACAGAAAAAGAGTTGATTTAAGTTTTTCTTAGGATTTGCTTCAGTTATTTGATTGAACACAAACTCTAATAATTTGAAATTAAAATTAATGTCAAATTATTTATTCAGTTTTTATGTAACTCTTTTGATGTCAACAAATTCTTTTACACACATTTCAGATGTCTTTGATATCAACTGAAGAATTGGAAGTAAATTATAGTTTAATTGAAAAAAATCGTCAAATAAAAGTACCAGAAAACAAAAATAGGTTATAGAACTGTATGTCTCACTACATCTCAAATCCCAATTCATTCTAAAAACACATTCAACTCTTCGAGATATAAAACTTATTATTTTTCTGTTAGTATATTATCTATTATTCTGTTATATTTGTGTAGTTCTCAAAACTCATTGAACTTTCGTTTTGGGACTTAATATTATTCAAGTTTAGAAAGTATATTAACCACACTATTTTCAATGTTCTTCAGTTTTAATGAAAATTTTGATGTCTTAATAACAAAGAAATACATAAACTTTCGAAATGATTATCGTAAGTATTATTACTTAAAACTGACTTCAGATAAGTTGAAGAGTTTTTTCCCAAATTATATAATTTATATTTGAGTTGTTTTTCTCTTTTTGTTGCAATAATTTGTTCAGTTATTAGGTCTGCAAATATTCAAAGTCGCCAATCAATTGCTAAACGGTTCGAATGTGGATCTGGGTTTGCAGTCACTACCGATTCCAATATTTGATACATTTATTCAAAACCACAAAACTTTTAGTCCAAACGATAACAGGGCTTACGATTCGAGAGGAAAGTACTTAAATCAAACTTATTTTAAGAAAAAAATTGATTCAAATAACAATTTGAATGACTTTTCCAAAAGAAATGGATTTATGCAGACTTTCACTCAAAGCAATCAATCGAATCCATTTGAGATCAAAAAGAATTCAAAACACAACACTTTACCCAAACCTTATCCTTATTCCAGAGACGCTATAAATAGAGACCAAAATGTTTATTCTCATCCAAATTCTGGGCCCAAGAGATCTGACGATCAATTTTCTGCTTACAATATAAAACCCGATTGGAATCAATTTGAAGATTCAATCGATCAGTCTTTGAATGAACCCGAAAGCTATTATCCAAATAAACCGGAGATTAAAAAAGAAGAAAAGAGAGAAGAAGACCACACTTTTGCTAACGAAGACAAAGATTACAATAATGTACGCGGAGTTATACCCGAAAGTGCACCAGAAAGTGAACCCGAAACTGAACCGGAAAGTGGACCCGAAAATGGACCGGAAAGTGAACCAGAAATTGAACCTGAAAGTGGGTTAGAGGATGGGCCTGAAAATGAAGCAGAGGATCAGCCAGACTTAGATATGATTAGTGAAGGATATGATATCGATGGCGACGAAAAAGACGAAGAGAAAGAAGACGTCGATTCAGACAGTCATAAGTATATGTTTGATATATTCTGATCAATATTTATACTTTTTATTTTTAAAAGATATAAAGAAGATGTAATACCAGAGTGTGCTTTTGGACACTCCTATTGTCATTTTGATGAAGAATACCCTGAGTGAGAATTTTTCTATTTAGTGAATGTTATATTGAATTCCAATATAATATCAAAACAGAGCGTCGATGAGAAAAGCTGTGGACAAACAGATGGATATTTTGACACAAATATTGCCGGATTCGAGTGAAACGTTTGATTTAGTGGAGGGGATATCCAAAGAAATTGATGAGAACTATACTTATATCGATAGTCCAAATGATTTGTATAACAGTGAGAGTTCTCAACAATATTCGTATCGCAATGAAAATAAGTTGAATTACAGAGACGGAGGTTATATCTGTCCGTCTTATGTGAATTACATAAAACCAAAACGAGCGCAGAATAATGACGGCGACTGGAAAGTGATTCTCAATCTGAATCACTCTTACAGAGGGATTGACTACAATCAACACATTCGGATTGAAGAATGCGTGTGAGACATACACTACACCTCATAAATATTCATTCAGTTTTGTCTGATATCTCTTTTTTCTGTTCAGATATGAGAAAATTAAATGCAGTTTTGCGCCCAACTATTATAAATCGGAATGCATTCAAAAGTATAGTAATGAACGACTGCTGGCCTGGACTCCAGACAAAGGCATTCATTTAGACGTATTTCGACTGCCAATAGCCTGTTCCTGTCATATAACTCCTAACAAGAAATAAATACAAATTTAAATTACAATTTATATTAAAATATAATTTTTAATCAAAACCGAAGTGAACTCTAGTATCCAAATTTTCAACAACTTTTAGAACAGAATATTCTTTGTTTAAGTAATGTATTAATTGGGGAAATGTTTAAATGAAAATACTATTAGTTTATCAAATAGTTTATCAAATACTTTATCTAGAACATATTCTAAAAGTAATGTTTAAAATATTTGTTTGAAATTTTTTTTAAATTAATTCGCTCTAATAAATTCAAAAGAGGCTAAATTGACCCGAATAATTTAACAAATCAAATAAACTAGTTAATATTAAATCCTATTATATTTAATGAATGATGAATTATTTGGAATTTTTCTCAAAATTATGTTCAAATAATCTAAAATTGGTTCACAACTGAAAAAACGATTGAAAACAATAAAATCATTGAATGAACAGAAGATGTCTTAAAATAATTGAATCAAAATTTTGGTTGAAATGAGTGA
>JAQGBR010000880.1:0-10589 GCA_034698525.1 Achipteria nitens | reverse complement strand
TTTAATCCGAATAGATTTGAATTTCACAACAAATATTGATTTATGATATTTAAAATCCGATAATTTCCTAAAGTGTTGTTCAATTGTATTGAAAACCAGTCATTCGTATCTAAATATAAATTTTCATTTCAAAAGACCATTGATTTGGACCACAAGTAAAATAAGTTTTTATATAAAAAGACTACGAAAACAATCACTTCATTATTCTTTTGAGTGAATTCAGTAAAAAATTATTAAAGAAAAAAGTTGTCGAAAAGTATTTTGAAAAAAAGGGAAAAAATGTTTAAACTCAAGGATAACATGTATCCTATGATTAAGTAAAATAACTTTTTGTTTTGTTTATTCAATTATGAGACCAGAGATATGATTTGGGAATAAAAATTGTTTGATTCGTTCAGTCATTACAAACAATATTTTATTTTTCAAATATTATGTACGAAAAGGTTTTTATTTCTTCTGTCATTAGTTGTCATCAGATTTTTGCTAAATATTTGTCAGTTTGTGTCGATTTTATTGAATAAATAAAATTTTGAACTGAAAACTTCAAAATGTTGTGGTATTTCATTGGAATGTCGTTTGTCGGACAAAAGTATTGCATTGAAGACCAGAATAATGATTTGAAAGGTTCTTACAAAACGTGTAAACTTTGTAACCAAGAAAAAGATATTAAGACGTTATTCTCTCGACAAGGACTCAGAAGATCATTATATCGGTATTTATAACTCAAGTTTTTTAATTTTAAGTGTTTTGAGTCGTTTACTGACTGAACACTAACTCTTTTTAATGAGATTCATATGACATAAATATATGAAATAAAATATAATAATTATTATATATTTAATTACTTTTTCTCTTAAAACAGTCAACGAAACAAGTATTTCGACAGAAATCAAATCTACAAAACATTTTGAATCTTCAAATCTTGGAAAACATCAATTTGTTTGAAAAATGAGAAGTCATTTACGACATATAACCGGAATTCACAATAAAATATTTGATATAAATTTTACGATTAATATGAGTTTAAATTAGGAATAAGGAGCGAAGAAATAAACATTAATTACATTTTAGTTCTTCTAATTTAAACTACATTTATATTTACTTATATTTATTCATTTCATGTCATATAAAAATTGTAGTAAAAAATTATTTTTTAGTTTAAACTTTAAACAAATGTTTTTATTACAGATAATATAATCTCTTTTTAAAATCTCAATTATAGAATGAAAAATGTTCTGAAAAATCCATAAAAATTTCAATCTATTATTCTTATTATACAATAAAAAACGATTTTCAATGAATCAATTAAAAGACAAACAAAGTTTTAAACTTCTTTTTTAAAACTCTCATAAATTATTCTACGGTTAAAATGTTTATTTTTTGTGGGGATTATAACGAAGAAGATGTCCTTGAGCATATTTTCTTGTTTCGAACATTTTCTTAAATTAATAGAATATTTTTATCAAAATATCATTAATAAAATCAAAGTTTAATAACATTGAAGAGTAAATAAGAAACAAAGAGCTTAAGAACGCATTATAATCTTGTTATCATAATTATCTAGCAAAAATAAAAATGTTATTTTCAATGAATATGTTAAGTTAGAAAACAAAAATCTTCAAAAGAATTTGTTGTCATTTAAATTTAAATTTCAATTTAAAATTCAATGCGAATAATAAATACCATTAAGTCTATGAATAAATTAACGAATAATTTATTTTTTCAAATTAAGGCTTATTTAAAATACTGTTTTCACAATTCATTGACGACTCTAATCAAAAATATTATAATTGATGACATAATTTCAATGATCATACAAACAATTTTAGGCTTATTTGTTACTCAAACCCCAACTCCCACTCAATTATAAAATAACACTTTTTTGTATTATTTATATTCCAATTTCAGGTTATTATTACAAAAGTCTTGAAGAAATTTTTGGCAATTTTTTAGGTTTTTGGGCTTAACTTTTCTTTTGAAAGAAGAATTAGTTTTTAACAGAAAAGCGAAGAGAGTGTTGAGTTAATATTTGTGCCAAAAAAAGCCAATTTTGAATCACGGAAAAAGATGATGGATTATTTGTAAGTAAACATTTTCGCTCATTTAACTATCCAGGAAATTTGATTAATCTAATCGCAGATAATATTGATTTTTTTGTGTAAATATTCTGAAAGGAATGCAATCAAATTTGTTTTTGTTTTCCTGTCTTTTCATATAATTTTTTATTTATCTGGAAAAACAAAATAATATTTTCTCTAATTTTGTATTTTTAATCATTAATTGTTTGTCGAAAGTTTCCGATTGGACTTTGAAGCCATTCGAGTGCTTACTGTTGTTATTATTAGAATTTAACCAAGGATACTAAATGTTACTTGTTTACTATGAGTTATCGTTTTAACGGTTGCTCTGAATAATAAGTATAACGAATCATACGTTGATTTCATATGAATTTGATATGAAATTTAATGATTAAATTAAATGTAGTGGTTATCAAAGTTTTGAATTTCAATCAACGAAAATAAATGTTCAAAAACTGTTTGCAACAGTCGTTAAGACTTTCAAATTCCTGAATGAAATATCACTTTTAAAATTAGAATCTCTTATTTAGTGGTAATATAAGTAAAAAAAGAAAAGGTACGGCATTTGCCTTGAATTAATTAGAGAATTAAATGGGGTAAATATTTTTATAAGAATTGATTGGCTGACAAAATACTGGTTATATTAATCGAAGAATTTTGACGTCACTCTCAATATTATCTGTTATTTATTCTAAGTCTATGACTGAATAATCTTTTATTATCGGAAACTTTACTTTTTTTGTTCACTATTTCTCTGATTACTTAATGAATAGTTAGTGGAAAAAATAGTTTATGTTTCAGATTAATGTTGCAAAATAAAAGGCAAATCAGCGTCGAGTGACTGAGTGATAAGAGACGGCCCAATAAAAATATAAAAGTTTATAATTTTGAATAAATATTCCGCTTTTTGTTTTCCAGACTACTGTTAAACAGAAATTTTAGTTTTAATAGTTTTTGTTTCGATAATATTTCCGAAAGAATAATATTTATTGAAATATAAGTTTTGTTGAATCAACTGCTGACAGAATGGATGAAAATAAACGATTCTCTAAATATGCGAATAAAAAGTAAGAACTTTTCTCTCAACGCAAACATTTGTCGTTTTGAATTTGTGCTGTTCTTTACGATCAATATTTTCTATCAACTTTTATTACTACAGTATTCAATACTTCAGTCATTTGTTTGAATTATTTTAAACTTTAATTTCAATAATTGCTAATAATTTGTGACTATTTTTTAAAAATACTATTTTATAAAAACTTTAATTAGACGTAAAACTATGGGACTCTTCAGTTGTTTCGGACTCCGCACCAAATCATATAACGCTAAAAAGTATGAGTTGAGTGAAGACAAAAAGAAAGATAAGAAGAAAAGAATTAGTACTGACTCTATTGGTGTGGCCGACACTAATGTCTATCCACAACTTATTGAGGAAACGGGTGGAGGAATACATCCGATTCATTCAAACAACATAATAAATGAAAACATAGACTCCAACGAAAACATCTCTGATTTGTCGGACAAACATAACAATAAAATCAATGGAAACGAATGCTGTGAAGACAATAAACAAAATGAGTGCGAACTCAACAAAGAGGTCGGCATTTGTATTGATAACCAAAAAAGTGATACAAATAATGAGATTTGTTTGGAGCGAAACATTGGTTCGGAACAACAAAACCATTGCATTCCTGACTATAAAACTGTTGACGACCACCAAAATGATCACCAAAACCATAACGTTTCAGATCATAACACTTCTTATACCGGCCATCAAAGCCATAGTACAGACCACAACACATTCTCAATGGACACAACTACTAGCTATAGCAGCGCAGTAGACCACAGTTCTAGTGGTGGTGGCGGCGATTGTAGCGGTGGTGGAGACTCAGGAGGCGGCGATTGTAGCGGTGGTGGAGACTCAGGAGGATGTGATTAAACTGGATTTTGTAAATTCTAACCACTTTTTATTATTTTCTTATATTTTTTTCTAATGTTTAACAAAATATTGCTATTATTTGAATAATATTTTTGAATAAATACTATTTGGTATAAAATTTAAAAGCATAATAAATTCAACCCAATTTTGACCATGTTGATTTATATCTATTCAATTATCCAAACAAAGACATTCAATTTTGCCCTAATTTTTTTCTATCAACACTTTGTTCACGAAATTCAAATAATTATTGAAATATTTAGTATAATATTCTTATCAGACAATCATTTATTTATTGTTTTATTGAAATATTGAATTAATTAATTAAAAAGGAATTTATTGAACGAACTTTTGTTGAATTATAATGAATTCAAAATTATTAGTTCAGTGTTCAACTCAGACACTAATCCTTCAATGGTTTCACGTTTTTCCAGTAAAAATTCCATCACTTTTATAATTATATTCTATTGATTTGAAAACAATTAATCAAATGATTAAACAAATTTTTTGAGCAGAGGTTGTCTGTAGCCATGGATTAGAGTTCCCAATTCCTCCCAGACCTTGACATTCTTGAATGCAAACCTTTTTTGTATTTCACTAAAATTGTCTGAAAATTATGTCCGCAAACATTGCACTCAATTATCATATTATTAGAAATGATTAGAATTCAATTGAAATGAAAATGTTTTATGAATTGTTTCAATCGTTGCGAACCAATAATAACGAAGAAAACAAAACGTGTGAACCCAACAACACAAGTGACCACAAAATGGATTTCCAAATTGAATTGATTGTGATGTCGGCCTCAGTGTCTTTAGTTGTCATTTTAGTTCTGTTGATAATTGTGATCGTCTTATGTCACAACACAAAAGTCAAACATTTAGACACTAATACAGAGTGTGATTCTGTGCAGCGAACGTCTGGTTCGTCATCACCCGAATCAGGATTTGTTGACGACATTAATCTACTTCAAGTGCCACAACTATATACCAAAGATAGTGTTAAAGGTAGGCGTCCATCAATGGGTTCGGTAGTAAATGCCAGTTCTTTTATACGACAATCGAGGCCTAAAAGTGCATTAACTAATTCAAGTGGTAGACCCACAGGAAAGCCTCAATTGCCTGAACTTGACTTTTGAATTGAAAAACAATCACGACTTTAGTTCAATGAAAAACAAATACAAAAGTTTTTATTTTGAGAAAAATTAAGTGAAAATTGAGTCAAATATTAAATCTAATATTTGTTTCTCTAAATTATAATAAATTCAATTTAATTAATCGATTCTCAAATTTGGAAAAACCTTTAATTACACGGATTTGGATCCAAATTAATCGAAATTAAGATAAACTAAAATATTTATATTTAGCGCTCTGTAGTATCGGTTATGGTTTGGTTACCATAACAACAGTCGTAACACAAATGGATTTTGTGTTTAACTTTTGTTTAGGTTTTTAATAATTTTAAAATCGTTTCTAATTTAATATTTCGGGTGTTTTGGTCTGAATCTCAATATTTGTTTGAACACAAAATTAATGGTAAATTGATTTATATTTGAAATAATTTCAATTATCGTTCGAATTCAATGGCCAGAAGTGATAGCAGGAGCCGAAGCCGTTCGCCGCGCCATCGATCCAAAGACAGGTCAACGAAACGCAAAGATTATGACCGAAGAGATAAAGAGTACGACAATCGCAGCTCCAGAAGCAATGGTCGCGATAGGGATCGGGACAGAGAACGGGACAGAGAAAGAGAGAGAGACCGCAATCGAGACAAACAAAGAGACAGAAACAGAGATCACTCGAATGACCGCCGAAGGAGTCGATCGCCAATTAGAAGACGCAGAAGAAGTCGTTCTAAAGAGAAGTCAATTAACAAACAGTCGGAGAGACCAGAGATAACCGAAAAGGATTTGGAGGGAAAGACAGAGGAAGAGATAGAAATGATAAAAATGATGGGTTTTGTAGGCTTTGACACCACTAAAGGCAAATCAGTTAAAGGCAATGATGTCAGCGCTGTTCACGTCCTTCAGAAGAGGAAATACAGACAATATATGAATCGAAAGGGAGGGTTCAACCGTCCGCTCGATTTTGTTGCTTAACTTAAATCTTATTTTTTACACATTTATTGCCAAATGTTTTCTCATTTATACCACAAAAACATTAATTCGTTAATTATTTGAATAATCGGTTAATAAATTATTTCTTTTACTCAACTTTTTTTGGTTTAAATTTTAGCCACACATCAGTGGCGCCTCCTTTTTGCCCATCCCTTAGCCATCACTTTCTACAGTTAAAGGCTTTGTTGTCATAACGACTGTAAATACAAAAAGTTGTGTCAAAAAGTTTTGTTTATTATTTTTTATCCAAAATATTAATCTTTGAAATAATAATTATTTTCTTTTAATTTTGATTTCTTTTATTTCCGAAAGTTTTTTATTTTATGTTTTTTAATGAAATACCGAATAAACGTCTGAAGAGTTGTTTTAACTAATATTTGAATCAATCGATAATTTAATGCAAAAAATATCCGTAAACTCATTGAATGCAAACGTTTAGCAAATATTGATTTTTTGTCTTATATTAGACATGACTTGAGTCTAACCATTGAGGTATCGATTGAAGACTTGAACTCAAGAATTATATATTGTCTTCGCTATGTCTGATCCAGTCTTCTTAGTCATTATAACAGTGGTTTCTTATATTAATTCGTTTGACTCCCAGTTTGTCTTCGATGACATCTCTGCAATTGTCAACAATCGGTATATCCGCACAAATGAGACCACTTTATTGTCTGTTTTCGGGACCGATTACTGGGGCACTGATATAACCTCAGAGCACAGCCATAAGTCATATCGACCGCTGACTATAATTACATTTCGATTGAATTATCTGTTGAATGGAGTCGAGCCCTACGGCTATCATGTGTTGAATGTTTTGCTCCATTTATCGGTTCTACTCTTATATCACAAATTTTGTCTTAAATTTGTGGACAACAGAAGAATAGCATTAATGGCTTCAATACTATTCGGTGTCCATCCCCTCAAAACAGAAGCCGTAAATATAATCGAAACTCATTTTTAAAACTTATTTATAAATTTAATTTATAGGTGACGGGTGTTGTCGGTCGCGCCGAACTTCTTTCCACTCTCTTCTTCCTCTTCTCGTTAATGTCTTATATGAATCAAAATTATCTTCGATTCATAATTGGAGTGATCTGTGCTCTACTCAGTAAAGAACAGGGAGTGACTGTTTTGGCCGTTTGTCTCACTTATGAGTTCAGTAAATGTTTTAATCGGTCGCCGAAAGAGCGGTCGAGTCTGAAGAGGTTTTCGTTTTTATGCCTTATTTTAATAATTATTGGCTCAATACTAATGACATTAAGGGTTCAAATAATGGGCGGAAAATACAATCTTCCGGTGTTTACAAAGTTTGATAATCCGGCCTCTTTTGAGCCGTTCCCGACCCGTCACTTGACATATAATTTTTTGCTTCCATTAAATACATTTTTAATGTTATATCCGTATAACCTGTGCTGTGATTGGACTATGAAATCGATTGCTTTGATACATGACTTTTGGGACACAAGAAATCTCTGGACTCTAATATTTTATTCAATTCTAATAACTCTAGTCATCAGATCTCTAATAGATTTGTTCCGATTCGGTAACAATCGGTTAGTGATAGTTTTGTCGTTAATTATATTTCCATTTATTCCGGCCTCGAATTTATTTTTTCCGGTCGGGTTTGTGATCGCGGAACGCACTCTCTATATTCCGAGCACTGGCTTCTCATTATTGGTGGCTATCGGTTGGCAAACAATCGAAAGGCGTTACTCTAATGGCCCTAAACTTAAAAAGTTTTTATTAATTGTTTTTTGTTTTACAATCGCTTTGTTTTGTTTAAAAACTCAGTTAAGAAATAATGAGTGGAATTCTGAGCTCTCGTTGTTTTCCTCAGCCATTAAAGTGAACCAAAATAATGCAAAACTCTATAATAATATCGGACACTACTACGAGCGGCACAACCACTATGACAAAGCCTTAGAATATTTTACAAAAGCATCTGTTCATCAGTCGGACGACTTGGGCTCACATATAAATATCGCCCGAACTCTTATCAATTTGGGAGAACACCAAAAAGCAGAACAACTTCTGTGGAAAATTAAACCAAAAGTGAAATTGTCTGCCATTAATAAGCGAATAATACCTCATTATCTTAACTTATGGATCAATTTGGCCAACATTTTGGTCAGAAATAAGACAAGACTTTTTGAAGCAGAAAATGTAAGAATTGATTGACTGATGGATTGATTCAATTTATTTAATTTTTAACTAAATCTTATTTTATTCAAAAGCTCTATAAAGAGTTAATAGGAATGCGGTCCGACTTCGTTGAGGCTTATATTAATTTGGGAGACATTCTTATCCGTCAGTCAAAGCTCTGGGAAGCGGTAGAAATCTATCAAAAGGGGCTATCGATGGCACAGATGAACAGAAGGGCTGATTTGTACTTCAATTTAGGTGTCGTTTATTCGATGATTTTAAAGAAATCAGTTCTAAATGAGAGAAAACACTCAGAATTTTTATTATTAATTGCCGATTATTTTATGAATTCCACTCTAATTAACGGCAATCATAAAGAATCGATCGTTAATTTAGCGATTCTTCTACAACAACACGAATCTGTTTTGAGTCCATATCGACAGTTATTAATCGATAAAATGAAGGCCTATTCGGGTGTCGATCAGGAATTGATTTATTTTAATTTAGCGCTTCTTCTGTCCGATTCGGGCGACAATCACTCAGCCGTTGATTATTTGAAGAAAACCATTGAATTGAAGAGTGATTTTCGGAGCGCTTTATTCAATTTGGCGCTCATTTTAATAGAAAATCATAATTATATCGAAGCCGAACACTATTTGATACAATTATTGAATTTTCATCCGAATCACACCAAAAGTCTTTTACTGATTGGAAATCTATATACAAATCAATTCAAAGATTGGGACAGAGCTGAGAGAGTAATGACATTTCATTTGCCTTCATATTACTAAACATTTAACTAATATTTAAATCAATTATTTTCAGAGTTATTTAGAAGTCTTGAAACACAATCAGACAAATATTGAAGCCTTTCATAACTTATGTGTTGTTTACCACAAAAGAAATAAAACAGAAGAAGCGAACGATTGCTTCAAAAGATTTAATTCAAATCAAAAAATTGTCAATAAATCCACAGAAGAATAGAAAAATATAATATTTGATCCATAAATCGATATAAAAATTGGCACTAAATTTAATTATAAAAACTTTGGTCCGTTTACTAAAATTATTCTCCTCCTCCGCCATCACCACCGCCGCCGCCATCACCTCCTCCTCCATCTGCACCACCATCATGTCCACCATCTCCGTCATGTCCGTGACCTCCAAAGGAATGTCCACTATTGTCACCACCGGTTATATGATTGGCGAGTTCTACGGCCCAATCGTTGTCGTCCTCATTGCTGTCATTCTCTCCATCATTACTCTCATTATCCCAATTGTGTAAACCTCTGGCTTTTCTCTTAATTTTGTCTTTCGTGGAAAGGGGTGGAGCGCCTCCCGGAGTAGAACAGATATTTAGGCAAAACATACAACAAAGACAAAGACATGACTCAGAATGGGCTGAACTTTTTGGTGATAACCATTCCAAACATGAAATCAATTAATATTATAATTAAAAGTTTTGTTTTTTGATTTAAAATCAATGAATGGGTCAATACTTAGGTCTTAGTCCAAGAAGTGCTAACTCTTCAGTTGACGTTAGTTTTGGTTTTTGTTGAGTTTCACCACTTTTTGGTTGTGTTTCGACTATTTGTTCAGTTTCTTCACTATTTGTTTCTTCACTTTTTGTCTTATTTTCGTTATTCTCGACATTATTTGTCGCCATTTTCTTAAAGTTTATCACTAATTGACTGACATTTAAATTGAATGAAAGTCTTCTTCTGAATGTTTAACCATTTATTGCACGCATTTTATCTCTAAAAAAGTTTGTAAACAAAACAAATGATTTACATTTGGTTTCGTGTTGTTAGTCGTCATAACAACACTCAACCAATTTTGAAAGTCCTTTCCTTTTTCTGGTATATTAGCCAACTGTTTGGGCAAACCGTTCCCTTCCCTTACCCGTCCCTTAAAGAATAGTGTGACCCAAATGTAGACGAATAGAGTTTTTGATTATTTTTCCTTTGAATTTAAGTTTTAATCCAATAATTATTATAAATATTAACTAAAATATTATTAATATTTAAAATTAAAAATAATTATTATTTTTGTATTTCTTATTAGTTTTAACTATTTTTTAATGCAATTATGATTTTATT
This sequence comes from Achipteria nitens, assembly GCA_034698525.1. NCBI lineage: Eukaryota > Metazoa > Arthropoda > Arachnida > Sarcoptiformes > Achipteriidae > Achipteria > Achipteria nitens. The sequence continues at coordinate 212 of JAQGBR010000880.1, read as the reverse complement.
GAGATTTTTAAGAGATATTTAATTATTAATAACTTATTTAAAAAACAGATCAAAACTTAAGCCAAACGGCAATAGTTTTTACATTAAATTTTCTAAATTTTATTTTTGTTTAAAAGTTAGAGAACTGAAAACCTTCTAATTTTATTGACTTTAATTTGTGATAAACCAAAAGTACTAAAATATTTTGAAAATTACTTAAATAAATAAATTAT
>JAQGBR010000879.1:0-10589 GCA_034698525.1 Achipteria nitens | reverse complement strand
GACTCAAATTTTATATTGAATTTATTATATAGTATTTGAATGCGAAAAATGTGAGAAAAGGTTCCGAACAAAAAAATGTCTATCCATTCATACGTCAAGAGTTCATAAGACTTCTCTTCAAAGGCATCTCAGGTTTATTTTTTATACCAAAAAATATGAATTGTTTTACTAAAAACCCATTAAATATTCTGTCCATTTCTCGACACAGAACTCAATCGAAGAAGACTTCAAATAACTGTCATTTGTGTGACTTCGGGAATGTCACGATTCAGGAACTGAAGACACACTTTTCGACAGAACACAGCATTAGTCCAAACAAATGGAATTTTTACTGTAGTTGGCCTGATTGCGGACAGGTATTCCGATTTCGCACAGCACTTGACAAACACGTCAGGTCTGTCCATCAATTGTTAAACAAATGCATTGAAAGTCATATTTATAATAAGTTGATTACCCTTCTGATTGGTCAGGACCCACACTGGTGATCTACTATACAAGTGTGAGTGGCCAGGGTGCAATATTCAGTTTAATAAACAGTGGAAAATCGTAGAACACCTGCGCTCACATACCGGCGAAAAACCATTTAAAGTAAACTTATTTTTTAGATTTATCTGAATTTAAGTTAAATTTGATTAAACTGTTAGTGTGTTTGGCCCGGATGTGACAAAGCATTTGGCTATAGATCCTCATATCGACACCACGTCCTGTCCCACAATAAGCAGAAGCACAGGTGTTATTTTCCCGTTTGTGATAAATCGTATCCATTCGTTCATCAGTTGGAGGAACACATCTTAAATGTCCACAAAAAAGATGAAAAGCCTTTTATGTGTACAGAAGAAGGCTGTGACCGAACCTTTGCTACCAAACAGAACCTTAAATACCGTAATTACTGTTCATTTTGTGTCAATTTCTCAATATATTTATAGAATAAACTGTCATCAGATATGGTTATCCATAACGATCGGACCCGATTTAAGTGCACTTATGAAGGCTGTAAGCGATCCTTCGTTGAAGAGAAGAGTCTTCAAAAACATTTGGAAAGACCTCACGGAACGATCAAACATTTGGCAAATGGCAGACAATTATATCAGGACTATAAGGTTTGTCCTAAAATTTAATTTTCTCTTAAATTTATGTGTTTTTAAACCATATATTGAATACTTAACGGACAGTGCGATTGGCCCGGATGTGAATACGAGGCAAATATAGCCTCAAACCTTAAGATTCACCGAATGCGGGCCCACACTGGAGAGAAGCCAGAAAAGTGTACTCATCCCGGATGTGGTTTCGCAGCGGTTCGCAAATTTGAGCTCAGAGTTCATATGGTTTGCACTCAATTATAATAACTTAATAAAAGTTAATTAATTAATTAATTTAATTGATAAACAGCTAAAGCACACTGGTGAAATGCCATACCCCTGTTGTTATCCCAACTGTTGTCGTCGGTTCAAATCTCAGAGAGCACTCGACACTCATATTACTAAAAACCATTCTTTAAATTAAAAATTATTTTTTATAACTAATTAAGTGTTTGTTTTTCTAAAATATTTTATTATAAAGTTATGGTTGTATTGAAGCAAAAACCAGACCTATCTCTCGATGATCACAAATATAGAAAGCACCATGTAATCACCATGTAATCACCATGTTACTCTTTTCATTTTGAAACTAAAGTTATTAATAAATTAAAAACAAATAATATGTTAAAAACGTATAATTATGTTATAAAATATTCCATTTATTCAGATTAAAAGTTCATACATTCTAATTAATCTTGGTATTCTATTTGCTAGTTTATATCGGGCCCTATTATGATAAGTAACCATGGTCATGTATAGATTGGTCATTTAATAACCTTAATTTTAATGATGAGATGGCGCTGACATCTATTGAGCCTTACTTTATGTGTTTTGAGTTATAATATTTGTAAACAAAAGTTGAAAAAAAGTTATTCAAATCTTAATTGAATTGAATTTTGTTTTTAATTAAAATTATTATACTTTTATTAAACTTTAAATTAACAAAATTTAAACAATTATTTTGTCATAAAATGTCAGAAAAAATGAGAAAATTATTATCAAAACTAAATACAATTCAACACAAATGTAAACAAAAGAAATGTAAACAAATGACTGAAGAGTTTGAAAATATGACAAAATTTATTTTATACTCAAATCAATTGAATACTTATTACTTAAATGTCTTAAACTCTTCGGAAAAATCGATTGTCGATAATAAAGAAGTGTTTGTCAAAGAAAAAGAAAAACTCTTACAAATAATCGACTCCGAAATGAAGACAATTGAAGACACCGTTCGACAAACCATTTGTGATAATAAATACTCTGATCTTAAAGTATGGATTAAATCAATGGTTAAAATTAGTTTTAATGATTATCTTTTGTTTGTTTATTAGCAAAACTCCAGTAAAATGGAGTGTCATTTGTGCCAAAAGACGTGTTTTAATGCCAAACAACTGTCCACTCATTTAGTTAAACATTTGGACAAAATATTTGGCAAAAAATGTTTCGATAATAATATCGACGAAAATCTTAACGAAACTAATATCGAAACGGATCTCAATTCAAATTCTTCACTAAAACTCTTGAATCCAAATGAGATAAAAGACGAGCCATTATTTGACGATAACTCAGACAATGACAGCCATTATTCGGTAAATATGGACCAAATGAGTGATTATTCTTCCGGTAATGAAGAAAAAGAAGAAACAGAAGTAAAACCAGAGATTTCTGATGAAAAAGAAGAAGAATTTACTGAAAAGACTCAGAGAAAGAGGAGATTAAGAAACAAAAGATTGAAAACTAGTATAAAGTCTGAAGAGTCGACCTGTGATTCAACTGATATTTTAAGTAATATTTAAGAATAATCTTATATTTGACTCAAATTTTATATTGAATTTATTATATAGTATTTGAATGCGAAAAATGTGAGAAAAGGTTCCGAACAAAAAAATTTCTCTCCATTCATACGTCAAGAGTTCACAACAAAATCAAAATTAGTTATTATAATAATTGCGATTTATGTCAATACAAGACTTCAAATAACTATGAATTCAAGGATCACATGTCGAATAAGCACAGCATAAATGTTGAAAAGTGTAAAAGTCTTGCGTGCAATTGGCCCGACTGTCAACGAGTCTTCTATTATAACACTTCTCTTCAGAGACATCTCAGGTTTTGCTATTGTTTTACTAAAACCCATTAAATATTCTGTCCATTTCTTAACACAGAACACATTCGGTAGAGCTTCCATTTAAGTGTGAATGGCCAGGGTGTAATCTCAACTTCCAGTTAATTATAATTATTATATTTTAACTAATCTTTAATTAAATCTATTATTAATTTATTTAATAGAAGAGAGAGTCGACTCGAAGAGCACACGAGAGTACATACCGGAGAGAAACCTTTTGAAGTCCGTCCCAATTACTCAAACTTTAAGCCAATTATTTGATAAATTAATAAATAATTTTTTTTCGATATATCAGTGCGATTGGCCCGGATGTGAGCGCCGTTTTCGACATCGGGGCAGTTATAGGTCTCATATGTATACTCACGACAAGAGTAAAGTCTTGAAATGGGTGTGTCATTACCCAGAATGTGGCCGTTCCTATGAATTTCAAAGACTTGTAACTCAATTCCTATTTTTAAACTCACTTTTATTAAATGATTTATTGATCGACAGTTACAGCAACACATCTTTAGTGTACACGAAGCCGATAATAAGCCCTACCGGTGTTCACATGAGGGCTGTCAGTCCTCATTTGTCAGCAAACAAGCCATGAATTATCGTAATTAATACTAAATGTCAACAAAATTATTAAATAATTGTTTAATAACTGATATTCAAACAGATATCACAAAAATACACGACGAGAACCGCACTCGACATTCCTGTCCACATGAGGGCTGTAGTAGAAGTTTTTATGATCTTAAGAAATTGGAACTACACACACAAAAGGGAAATCATACGGGAAAGAGAGTGAAAATAGAAAAGTCTGAGAAATCAGTGAAAAAGTCGCGGAAAAGAGTCGAAAAAGAGCCACAGGTTTTGAATCATTTTTCAAACATTAAATTAAATGTTTTTAATCGTTTTGATAGTCTTGCGATTGGCCCGGTTGTGACCACGTATCAAAACACCCTCACCTCTTAGTTATTCATAAAAGACGTGCCCATACTGGGGAGCGACCCTTTGAATGTGATTATATTGGATGTGATTTTACTGCAGTGGTTAAAACACAGCTGACATTTCATAAATTGCGGGCTCACACTAAAGATAAGCCCTTCAAATGCCCTTCTTTTGGCTGTGATTTCGGTGCTGTTCGCAGATTTGAGCTCAACGTTCATATGGTATACAAATTAATAGGTTTTTCAGACAAATATTTGATTCATTTATATCAACAGTTGAAACATACGGGAGAAACACCCTTTCCCTGTGAATATCCAAACTGTGGTAAACGTTTCAAATCGCAGCGCGCACTCGACACCCATTCCCTTAGAAATCATCAATAATTTATTTCAATAAAAACAAGTTTCCTCTTTCCTCCAATATTTCTGTTGGCTCTTCAACTGTAGGGCCATAGAACTGGATATGGGAAAGGAGTCGGCGATACTGACCTATCAATTAAAAAAACAATAATTGTTTAACAATTCATTTAAAAAATTAAAAAAAATTATATGAAATACCATTTTTTGTGAAATAAAGACATAATATAAATGAATTAAATTAGAGATAATGTTATTTCAAACTTCGATTAGAATTTTCAATAAAATTCTTTTCCCAAAAATAAAATAATAATAATTAACACAATTTTAAAATTCAAATAAAATCATTGATTTGAAAATCGCGTGAAATAAAAATAGTTTGTCTCAGAAAATGACAAAAAATCAATAATACTCTCAATAATCGAAAATTGCGACAAAAGTGTTAAACAAATTTTAAATTCTTGTTATTTGAGACATAAATAGTTTTCTTTTGAATAAACAGTTTATCCAAACATAAGATAATTACTGACAGCAATACCTAATTATTGGAGTTCTTAAATGAAAGGAATTAAGAATCTCGTCAGTAGTCTGTTCGGCGGCGGACAACAAAAAGAACAATTGAAAGGACAGAAGTTTGAAGAGTCTGATACTAAGCTACCGACCCCTAAAAAGCCATTAATAGTGCACGACCCAAGACTTACACCACAAAACAAAGCGCCACCCAATCAACAAGTCTTCGATGTCTGCGCTTATGTTATACTTTGTGTTAAACACAATAAAATCGCTTTGAGTACAGACCAAAGGAGTGGCTTTATTTGGCTGCCGTTCGTGTCGTTGACCAACTCTGGGACCTGGACTGAAGGCTGTAGGGATGGCGCTAATCTCATTCTGGCCAACGGTAACCCCGATGTTTATCTGAAGATTAAGAATCAATCGGTGATGGGATCCACACAATGTATGGAAATATTTAGACTTCAATTACCGCAAACACAGAAATTCAATATAAGACTCATATATTGTGTTAAACTCAAACAAAACAATCCTATATTCAAGTGCTGCACAAACACTCAAACAATCAATTGGTACGACACTAATGATGTAATTAATGGCAAAGTGAAGAATGTTTGGGGACCTGAAGTGGTCGAGTATACAAAGCTGAGCGCCGGTGAGATTAAGCAAAAAATAAATGAATTTAGTTTAGACCAGGCGTTCTTCTATGTGCCGCGAGACCCGCCCCGTAATCTCGAAGAAGAACTGCTCCGTTCGACTAATTATACAGAAAAAGATGTCGAAAGAATTTATGGCGATTTCGTTGAACACTGTTTTCCCTCATTTTTTATGACTCGGACCTCATTTAGAGAATATATGACTAAATATGGTTTCGAAAAAAATGAACCCAAACTGAAACGACTCTTCACTGCATTCAATTTCCATAACACTGGCTTTTTGTCATTTCCCGAGTTTTTAATTGGTTTGGTATCAATGGAACCCTATGCTACTAATGGACAGTCGCGGATCAAATTGGTCTTCAAGTACTATAATATCAATCAAAATGGATTTCTATCTAATAAAGAGTTCGAGGAAATGGTTCGCGACATACATCCGAAAGATAGTGCACAACAAATTCAGAAGAGAGTGTCGGGAGGTATGAAACGAATTGGTGTTAAATCAAAAGGAGTCGCTTTCGATGACTTCTTCAAAGCGTGTGGTAGTCATAAGTTTCGGGGAACAAGTAGTTTATGTCGTTCCCATCGTTCGATAATCACACAGATATCTCGATCAATGGCTGCCCGAACTTTGGCCAGGGCTTCACTATCGACAAAAGTGTTGAACACAAGATTTAAGAAACTTTTAGAGGACTATCAGTTCAAAGGGGTCTGTAATTCGTGTAAAGAGAAGAAATACGATTACGCCATACATGCGGTTAATCTCAACAAAGAGGGATATTGTGTTAATCCCAAAATTCTGTCCGAATGGGACCGTATCGACCATCCGGAGCGGTCCATATCTTCCAAATCATCGAAGTCTTCGAGTTTATCTCAAGCAGAGTCTGTAATATCTGAGGAATCGGAAGACAGCATTACAGAGAAATCTACCAAATCTTCGAACAGTCTTTTGAATATGTCTTTCGATCGTTTCGACAGAGAATATGTCTTTAATCCCAAATTTGCCGCAAATTTCTTCATAGAAAAGATACGCGCATTCAATCTGATTAAGGGCTCACACAAAGACAATAAGGGAGTAATGGATTCACTTCACGAGAGACCACAACTGGTACAACAACTCGAAGAACTGTGCCGTGAGGTCGAGCGACTTTTCTCATCAGAAGAACGGTGTGTACGGATCGGTTCGCCTGCATTTGTTATCGGAGACATTCACGGAAATCTTGAAGATCTGTTGACTATGGAAAAGGTTCTCTGGAGGAGTATACCAGTAGTGGCCGCAAATTATCTCTTTTTGGGTGATTATGTGGACAGAGGAAAGTGGAGCGTCGAGTGTGCTATTTATATATTGTGTCTTAAACTGTTAGCGCCCAACAAAGTGTTTGTCCTCAGAGGTAACCACGAAGTGAGAGATCTTCAGCTGCACTACACCTACAAAAAGGAATGTATTAAAAAATACGGCGATAATTATGGACACAAAGTATTTGAAATGACTAATAAAGTGTTCGACAAATTACCGGTCTGTGCGGTCGTCGACGACGCTATATATTGCGCTCACGGAGGCATTCCCTGCAGCACCCGATCCATAGATAAGATTAATGAGGTTAAAGTCAATTTGAAAAACCCGGAGAGGGAGTCAGCCATCGCTTGGGAGATACTGTGGTCGGACCCCATCGGCGCTCAACAGTTCACAGAGACTGCAGATCTGCTTCAGATTCGAGTGGACAACACAAAAGGTTTTCTCACGAATACAAAACGCGGAACCGCTTATCTGTTTGCGGAGGAAGCGGTCAACAACTTCTTCAACACTAATGGATTGACTCATATCATTCGCGCACACGAAGTGCCGGCACACGGCTATCAGTTCCACTTCGGGAACAAATGTGCGACAATATTCTCGTGTTCTCACTATTGTGGTAATGAGAACGAAGCCGCCTGTGTTCACATCGACCAACAAAAGCTCAGAATTGTTCGCTTGGATACTGTGAATAACGCGCCCGCATCTGATTAGACCCCGACTAATACCTTGTGAACAGACAAACACTTCAATTGTTTTTAAACTAATAACTCGATTAACACTTATTTTTGACACACATTTCAAACATTAATTTATAAATATATTTATTATTAATTTCTTTTCTAACGAATACTTCAAATAAAACAAAACTAAATATAATTTCAAATATTTTACAATAAAATTAATTTTTAAAAATTTAATTTTCAATTTATAGTAATTAAAACAAAAAAGTTTAAACTTATCAGTGATAAGTTATCAGTCAAAGTTTACGCAATTAGATTATACTTAATAGGAACAATTCTTTGTGTTTCCAGAGGAGAAATTGAACAAAAATTATCTTGCTATATTCTTTGAAATGTAGAAAAACCAAGTAAATGTTCAAAAAGTTGAGTATTAACTAGTATTAGCTATTATAACCTAGTTTAAATTTGATTATAATTTAACATAAATTGTAAAATTTTCGAAGCTTTCAGGGCTTATGAAAACGTGAATAAGAAATACGATTGCATTTTACATAAGGTTTTAAATTTGAGACTTCAATTCTAAACATATTAAAAAGAACCATGTTCAATTTCCTGGCAAAAATTGCTGTTGCTGGCTTCAAAAAGATTTATGACACATTCGATAGTGCTTGAATCATTAATACATAACAGGAACCAAAAACCTAGTTTTAATTGGGTTTTTCAAACATAACTTCTTAATGGCTCAAGTTAACGGTTACTAACCTTGATAATCGTAATCAGCATGCTCGAAAACATATATTATACATATCAATGGTATCACCAATATGAAAACTCTGACTTTGAGTCCCTCTAGCCCCTCTTGTGCAACAGCAATATAATTGAGTCATACCTTGTTCGAATCCACGAGGAGGTAGATCATGTTACCAAATTACTCGAACAATTTCTCTCTCTCTCTCTCTCTATATATATATATATATATATAGATATATATATCTGCCCCATACACCAAAAATATAGTTCCTGAAACCTAACAAGCAAGCTAAAGGGACTGCAAGAATTGAAGTACAGTCGAATTCATTAGACCATGTTCAACTCTTAATAAATCAGTGATTATTTTTGTATAAACACATTGAGAAGTTGAATAGGAATTGAACTCAAAGCAAATTTAAAAAATAATCATTTATTTACTAAGAGTTCAACATGGTTTTTTGCAGCCTACTGTACACTTTAGTCTAACGCTTTGGCTCTCGACTAACGAGACGCCAGACATTTTACTCAACGCAACGCTTTTATAACGATTTTTATATGACTCCAACGATTAACGATTTTACCAAATAATAAACGAATTAAAAATGATTTAAACGTCTCTTACTTACGTTTAACTCAAAGATCAGTCACTTTTATAGCGCACTCTCAACTGTAAGTTTTTTTATTAAGTAGTTTTGTCAATGAATAAGAATGACTAAAAATCAGATTTGAATTTTGGTTTTGAAATCTTTGTAAGTTTAACAAGTTAATTTTTAATATTCAATTTCTATAAAAGACATTAATAGTTGGTTTATCTTCGATTGAAATTATATTAATATAAGTAACTATTGATTCAAACAAATGGATTGAAAATTAATAATCTGTCCAACAAATAAACTTATCTACATTTCTCTACTATATTTGGGTTTCTACTCACAGTGGATACAATTATTTGTCTTTAATTTAGCACAATATGCTTCTTATACTTGCTAAATTTACTAATATAACAGGTAAAGTTCAAATTTGACTTTTAGTGCCGATCAAAAGAATAGATTTTCCATTAAACAGAATAAAAGGAATCTGAAGGCAACGTCTTTGAAGTGAACAGGATATAAGATTTGAGTCATGAATTTTAATTGAATTCCAAAAACATTTTATTGAAAAATTTAAAATAAAAATATGTTTTCCAACTCTTTTGTAAATTTGTTGAAAAATTATTTTTGAATTCAAAATTCGTTAACTGAATAAATTTACAAAAGTTATAGTTTTCTTCACAAAAACTTCATTTAATTCAATTATAAACACTTTATTTGTGCCATTTTTCCCTTTCCATGATTTTCCAAGAAACAAATTGAAAAACCAAATACTAATTATTTTCATATAAAGCTTTTTCTATCTATTTATTTATTATTGAATAGCTTTTCATCTTTTGAGTCCTTAAGTCATTACTAATGAACTTATTTTGGTATTCATTTGTGCAGAAAATAGGATTCAAAATATTTTTTTAGAGATTATTTCAAATCTTTTATTCGAATTTTTTTTTTATTTAATAGAATTTACGCCAAATATTATACCGTTTTTATCAATTGAATAAATTGTTTGTATATCTAATAAAATAAACAAGCTTAAATGATCTTTTACTTACCTTGTAAGTCATTATATTTTGTGCCTCATCTCTACGATTGTCGGCATTGCCGGGTGCTGTGCGTTTTATCATTTTATATCCGATTGAACCGTAAAGAAATGTCAATAATATTAATGGAATAATGAATAAAAGGGCGAATAAGACTATTGTGTATATTTTAGCGGACTGTTGGCCCTCCCAAAGCTCACGGCAATCATAATATTTGAATTCGCCATAAGTGAACTGCACAGCACGTGCCTGATATAAGAGTGGACTGGCCACTAACATTCCATTGAGCCATATTAGTAAAATAATCAGGGTGGACCGAGTTTCCAGACTCGACAGTGAGTCAAATGGGTGTACGATTGCCGCATACCTGTAAGTAAACAACATATTAATGTCAGACTTTATTAATTTAACTCAAATATGTTTTTGTCTCCGGTTTAGAGATTACTTTTGCTGAGCACAGAATATCCTTTTTCTTAGAATAGTGCACATATATAGAAATAATTGTTTTTAAACAAGGCACAACTTGTAATATCATGTAATATCATTTAATTTTAAATAAAAAAGTTC